>SSBG01000006.1:331655-377417 GCA_028220655.1 Shiraia bambusicola | reverse complement strand
AGGCTCTCGAGTTGATGAACAACGAGGGTGTGTCTTCTCTGCCTGTGCTGGACGCCCAGAATAACGTCATTGGCAACATATCCCATGTCGATGTCAGGGTAAGTCTCTCTCTCTCTCTCTCTCTCTCTCTCTCTCTCTCTCTACGCATAGTTGTAATTACTAACATGGCTGTAACAGCTCCTAACCAAGTCGACATCTCTGCCCCTCTTGCGATCATCCTGCATTCACTTCACCTCTGTCATCCTCTCTGAACGCGGCGTGAATGACGGCAAAGACTCGTTTCCTGTCTTCCACGTCAACCCCTATAGCACGCTTGCTCACACTGTCGCAAAATTAGTGGCAACACGCTCGCATCGCATGTGGGTAGTTGACAGCCCTTCGCCTTCATCTTCGGGCCCGTCGACGCCTGCTCTTCAACCTGCATCCCTCGTCCCACCATCACCAATTACACCACTACCCACATCTGTCCATTCCATTGCACCTGCACATCTCGCTGGAGCTGGTGCCGTAGCGCCTGCCATTTCCGCATCTGCAATCCCCGGAGCCAGCTTGTCTGGAAGACTCAGCGGCGTCATCAGTCTTACCGACATTCTGAACTTGTTTGCAAGAGTCAGCGGATTACATCCTCATGATCCCGATGAGGCAAGACGGGCACGCAGGCGTAGTAGCTCAAGCAGCATGCGCAGGAGCATGGACAGCTCGCGGAGCGAAAGCATATCGGCCAGTGCTGGACGCCGGAGCAGCGTCAGTGAGAAAGAAAGAAAATACCATGCTCTGGGAATTCCTAGGGGACGAGGCAATGTATAAGACAAGCCTTGGGTCGAGATGTTGAAAAAAAAAATGCATTTCCGGCAAGATTAAACCCGGGGTCATGATGCAGCTTGGTCACCAATATTGCATTTTTTGTTCTTGTTCTTGTTCTTGTTTTCTTCTTTCTCAATCCCCCCCCCCTTTTTTTTTTTCCGGTTTGCCTTTCCATGTCCAGCCCAATTTCCATCATCAAGCGGGGGCTTTTCTTTTTTTTCTTATACGCGCATAAACTACTTTCTTGGAACATTGCTGCTGCTATTACTGCTACTCTTTTTTTTTTCTCTCTTTTTGGTCTTGGTGGGGTTTAAGAAGTTAACTAATTGGCTCTAATATGGCGTTTTTCTTTTTTTGGGGGGGTTTTCCTTGACTAAGTAGGTATGGGGAAGATGATGAATGAAACTCAGTATTTTGATTTTTTTTTTCTTTCCGATAATATCTCATGTTAGAATGAGAACTCGTCACGTGTTTCTTTGCTTGCTTGAGTAGGTAGGTAGGTACGTACGTTATGGAAGGTGTGATTGTGTGTTGGTTCCACAAAGGATTGGGTAACGCCCATCTCACAGTAATCGTTGCAACAATATCCAAAGTGAGTCAATAGGCATGTGTTCTCTTTTTATGGTGTCGAGGCTGCGAACGCGATACTATCGCGTTCACTGCCCCTGCGCCAACTAGTCCACATGTGAACTAGCGCGAAAGATCACTACTCAACTCTATGTACAAAGGAAAAAGAGCGTTGGTTCTATTCCAACATTGCGTGATTGTTATTTATTTGTTGTTGCTTGTATTTTCTAACGTCCTCGTGATTAGGAATACTACTCATTGAGAACTCAGAAGCGAAAACCCTCCCCCCCCCTTTTTTTTCTTTCCTTTTTGGAAAGTGAACTTGGGAATTCATGATTTTAATTGTGTCGTAGGATCGAATCTCTCTCCCTCTCTCCCTCTCTGCTTTTTCATATCCAAGCCCATGTAGTAATCCAACCCATTCCATCCATACACACAAAAAAATGGTCCCATGGTATCACAAAATCTGTCCCAAAGTTGGCGCGAAAACATGCACGTCAGCCCCACGTTTCCCTGACCATGGTCTTTCTCTGGCACCAAAAGAAGAGGTACATCTGTACATGTGCATGTGTGCTTTTTACGTAGAAAAGAAAAAAAGACCTCTGCTTATGCCTTCTCTTTCATAGGCTCTTACATGACGTACAAAAGGTCCGTGTCTGTTGGTGGATGAAACGTTAGTATGGCTGATCAAATAGCAAGGCAAGTTGATGTGGTTGCGACTTACTCAAAGGATGGCTGCAGCTCAACTGCGGCTTCTGGTCGTACTTGCCCTGGAGCTCATCACGAATGCTGTTGAGTAGCTGGACATAGCTCTGGTTGGGATTCTTGCGCAGTGAGGTGATGAATGCCCACGACATTGCCCCAGTAGCTTCGCCACCAATTGAGGCGTCGGCTCTGGTCTTTGTTAGGAACAAATTTTCAAATTTGAGACATTGAAGACTTACGAAGTTTGTTCGTCTTTGCTTCCACTCCACATGATGACATCCGCAGGGCTTGTCTTGGTCCTCAAATTCCTCTGGTATACATCATCGCCCTGGATCGCCTTCTTGAAAAGACTTGTCGCTCCACCAAGCATACTGCCGATATCGCCGCGCGCATAGCTCGACACAATACCCAGCAAGCCCTGACCAGCTTCCTTGGCCAAATTGGGCTCCTTGAGCACACCTTGGGTGGAGTAAATATATGGCAGATCGAGCGCGGAGCCAGAATGGCACGAGTCGAAAATGGCGGTAAGCCGAACACCAGGTCGTAAGCTGGCGACCATGATGCGGTGCATCTCGTCGTCAACAATATGACCTGCTGTGCGGAAATCCACAGGATAGATGACTTCGTCGTAGCCGTCTTCCTCGTCGCCATCGAGATCCTTGGTTTGCCCACCGTGGCCAGAGTAGTGGAAAAATAGTGAGTCGTTTGGCTGTGCTTCCTTGATGAGCCAGTGCATTGCTCGCAGGATGTTTGCTTTTGTGGGCTGGCTCATGGGATTTTGCTGGTCGTCGGTCAGAGTGACCATATCCTCGCGCTTGTATCCAAAGAATTCATTCAAGTATGTGCTCATATTCTTCACGTCGTTGATGCAGCCGCGAAGCTGCCCTCGCTGGCCAAAGTAGTTGATTCCAATCAACAGTGCCTTCCTTCGGCCATTGCAAGCCGAGTACTGGTATGAGTAGCCGGGTGCGCCCTGGCCGAAATCTTGTGCACCCTGGGGTGGTGGTGGGGGAGCATGGTGGTTGCCATGTGTCCATTGGTTGCTGGCTGCTGTAGGCATACCTGCACAAAATCATCAGCTCCGTCTCCATCCCAAAAACTCCTTGGCCTGCCTTACCAGGTCGAGGCGGCTGTTGAGGGGGGGCATAGCCATTATGTTGCTGCGGTGGCGGGCCCTGTGCGAGTGTCAACATAGATGCCTAACTTGGCTCGACAGCTTCGACAATGTGCGCAAGAACTTGTCAGGTGCATCTGGAAAAAAAAAAGCCTGACTGACCTGGTTGTAGCCATATTGTTGTGCTTGTGGCGGAGGAGTGGGATGACCGTAGCTGTACTGGGGCTGTCCGTAACCTTGTTGCGGGCTTGTCTTGCGATCAGCATGTGTCGAGCTTCAGCCCGTCATTGTGGCACACTTACTAGTTTTGCTGTGGCGGGTATCCTTGCGGTGGAGGCCCACCGTACGGCTGCTGCGATGGCGGCGGGCCATAGTTGTTGTGGTACTGCTGGCCTGGATAGTATGACATGGTGGCTGATGGTGGGGAGAGGTTGCAGGCGTGTGTCAGAAGAGCAAGCGGGTGGAGTGGATGGCGAGGATGAAGTGAGGAAGAAGAGGTTGAAAAGATTCGGGCAGGGCGGGGTCGTGCTGGTTGGTATGTATTAGTGATTAACAGACCCAAGGCTGAGAAAAGTACTAGGTATGACAAGCACCAGCACATACAAGCGATGTCTGCGCGCGTCCAAAGTAGTTATTATTAATAGGTAGTTAGTTAGTTAGTTATTAGATTTAGTTATAATAGGACAGGGCCTGGGCCGGTGTTCTGAACGTCGACTTTTTGTAGGTACGGTATTAGGACAGACAAGGAAAGGCAGAGGGACAATCTCCCGCGACAAGACAGGTAATTAGTATGTATGTAGTGATGTAGTGTGGGTAGGTACCTAATGGTAGTTATGGGATAGGTATTACGGAGCAGGTATGTACGGAGTAAGTATTTGAGAAGCTCTGGACTCAGGGGAGGGAGAGGGGGTTAATGCAGAGAATGCAGACTTGCTCTACAATAGTTATTAACTACTGCGTAACTAATTGAACAAAAAATAAAAAATAAAAAAGGAAATGGAAGCGACGGGCTTACCCAGGTCTATGGCTTGCAGCACTGACTTGACTGCAACCGCCTACTCCGTATGTACATATAATTACCTACTATGTACTGTGCAATTGTGCATAGCTACCTACCTACTCAAGCCATGCTAGCCAACCCATCTGCATCCGCCCTAGTTATTCACCGTCATTATACATGCCATCATTTCCACATAGTCCTACTTGGGTACGTGTATCCTTCTCTCAACCTTCTACCCGCTGCACTTCTGCACCAACATATTTCCCAGGCACACAACTCGCCCTGGTTCTTCCTTGCCATTCGCTGCCTGTCTTGACGCGTAATCTACACCCAGCCCAATAGTAGGTAGGCACACAGAGCATATTAATTACCTAATTGGGCGCTTCCTCTTCTCCCCTAGCCTTACGCGGAAGTACACAACCGCAAGGCATTAACAAGTACATTAACAAGTACATAGGTAACAGTCTATTAGACAGCGTGTAAGATTATTAAGGAAAAGAAAAGAAAAGAAAAATACCCCCACGAGGAAATGCAACGGGATTGCCGACCCACCCCGAGCAGCATCGATGATTTTGATAACAGAAACGTATTTCTCTCGCGTACAACCATCCTGCATGGCTGAACAAAAGCGTGCTCATGCAGTCAGCCATGCAGTGGCTTCCTTCCAATCCTTCTCGCCCACCCCCATCACCACCCCGTTTGTCCCTTCAGCCTCACCCTTCATCTGCAGCTTGGGAATCGTGCAATCAGGCGCGTACCCTAGGTATACATACGCGGCCCCAACGGTTAAGAGGGTCCAGCCCATGCATTTGGAACGCTGTGGCTGACGCCTTCGTCCTGCACACCAACGGCGATGGCCGAGGCTTGAGTTCGTCGCTGCAATCTACCTATTTGCTGCTTTGCTGCTTTGCTGCTTGTGACCTAGTTAATCCCTAGAGCCCAACCGGCTTTGCTGATACATGTACATGCATGCATGCATACACGTTTTTGGGGGGAATGGCTCTAGGTATTGTGCAGAGAAGCATATCTAGGCGTTGCATTGGTGGCAGTACAGCTCAACGTCTGCCGTCAAAACGTGGTGGGCATGGCATTGTGACTGTGCGCACCATTGACTGCGCCCCCGTTAGCAACACACTAGGTAGGCAAGTACATATTATTATTTCGTGACCTGAACTATGGTGGCGGATGTAAATAGAAACGGACCGTTATTAGAGGTGCTGAGAAGTACCCTCAAGCTAATATAGGATATTGCTTGGGAGGATTTGATGAACCAGAGATTTGAATTTGGGGGACACCGGGGTATATAATGTTCGAAAAGACCTTCACTTCCAAGCGTCTAGGACACTCAGTCCTCTAAACAAACAATCGAAACAATCGAAACAAAAGCCGCAAGGGACTGTCTTGAGCAAACGAATCATTCAGTCGTATCTGAGCTTGATCGTTTACAATTTCTCCTCCGCCGTAATGGTAAGAAATGCTTCGTGAGAAAGGAAAAAAAAAAATGTGTCGTGACGTGTTGCTCAAATCTACAAAACTCAACTATTACAATCGTGTACATGATGCCATCACGCCACAGAATGGGGGCGCTGGCGAAGACTAGGCTTCGAAGAATGGAGAAGTCGTAATCGCTGCATCGTGCGCCTAAGAGGTGTAAGACCTGAAGACAGAAGAAGAAAAAATGTCAGTGTACTGAATTGCAAAATCAAGCATGGGAACGGGTTGCCAATGTCAGAGGCAAATGGGTCATGGGTTACGAAGTCATGGCTGAGGAAGCTTTGGGGACTTCGTTCGCACCATCATCTTCAGTGCCCTGCAGGCTCGCGAACCCATCATTCGAGAACGCCTCTTTCTCCTCGAGGGCCGCCCGCTCTGCATATATCTTTTGTTTCTGCGCTTGTGCGCTGGTAAGCGTATCGATATATGTCCGGAATTTGACAATTTCGCGGAGAAGATATTGTGATTTGCGCTCCCAGTTGTTCATTGCCTTGGCGGCGTTGGGATGGCGTGGTGAAAACTGTCCATTGTCAGTAGTAAATCAAAACCTTCAAATAATCTGCTCTTACCGCTATGAGGAGGGGTGCCCTCAATTCATTATGGTGTCCTAGTTCTGCTTCGATATTCTTCACATAGTCCGTCAAAGCTCGCAATTGATCAACTTCCATCAAGGTACTAGCCATCATGCTTGAAGTGGGTGGGCTCCAATCGGAAAGCGCGACTTTGTCACCTGGAAGCCTAGCCTTGGGTGTACCTGTTGCATGATCCATGGAACTGCGTAGAGAGCTCGTCATACTAGGACGAGGCATATGGCCCTGGACAGAAGGGGTACTATCCTTCTGGATAAGGGCAGGATTGATGACGTTCTCGCTCCATCCATATTCCATACTGCTCACGCCGCCCATCAATGGTTCCTTGGACAGCCTTGCAGACCAGTAATTGGCAGTGCACACAAATTCGCGAACGATGTCAGGTGTGCCGACTTGGAAGAGATGAACAGCGCCCGAGGGCAGTGATAGTGCAAACACATGGGGCCTAGTCTTGGAATATCCAGGAGGTGGAAGTGCACTAGCAATGGTTTGCCGAAGAGGAAAGCTGTCAAGAGCTTCTGCGTTGTCCATCCAGTTGCCACCACCAACCACACCACCGGCTGAAGGACGCAACTTGTTCTTGTGTCTCGTCGACTTTGAGTTCATACTAAACGAAAACAAGCGCATGTAGCCTTTCTCGACAACAGCAAAACATTCCGTCCACGCTCGGTCTTTGGCCTTCTTATCGACAGACTCGAGGTGATGCTTGTGCTTCAAAATGCCTTCTTTAGCCCAGGGTGCTCCGACAAGTTCCAAAGTCTCGTCTTCTAACAGCGGCGCGACGCGAGTAAATTCTTCATCGCTAGCAATCGTCATGCCCTCTTCCCGGATGATGGCCTGACTGAGAGCATTGGCGAAGCCAATAGCCTGTTGATAATCTGCAGGAGCAAAATGAGTACCGAGGGAATCCACCGACATTGACGTGCCGGTTTTGCCATATGAATAGCGGCTCCAAGTACTAGAGCCAGCCGGGCTGAAAACAGACGTGTCGTCTAAACTGGTGCGGCTTGACGCTACCGTAGACGAAGGATATAACTTTTGTTTTGACCTGTTCTTGGAAACCCAGCGGTTGCCAACACTGCGGAAGTCTCCTTGTTGTCGCCCACGATAGCTCACATTGTCTGATGGAGCTTTGCTGAGCATGCTAGGTGTTCGGCGCAGCATACCGCCGACTGACAAGCTGTTTGACGATGGTTGGTGGTGAATAACAGCAAGATCAGAAACTCCATGGAGGGGAAGTCGCTGTTTACGAATGGATTCGTAGAACTCTTTGAGTATCATTTCAATTTGAAATTCCCAGCCCCTCATCGGACCATTGTAGGGCGCATTGACCAAATTCGATTCTATGGCTCCAGACTCTGTAGACGATAGGCCATCAGCACCAGCACCGCCCTTCATTGGAGGCCTGAGAGACAAGCGACTTCGCGTCCTCCTCTCTCCTTGAGATTCCTCTGTGGCCTCTGCAGAAAAACTGTTGCTGTCGGGCCCAGGTGAGTTGGGCTCTGAGAGGTCGTTCCAAGGCAAAGAACCTCTCCTCTGGTAGGTCACTTGCGGGCGGAGCGTCTCGTCGCCTGCAGTTTTGACAGCGTCTTGACATACGCGAATAACGGTTGGAAGGGTATTGCGAACGAATTGGCTGCGCGTCATTCTCGACTCGATATCAGCCAGATGCAGATCAGTATTCAAGAGCAGAATGGAATAGCACACGGTATGTACAACATCTACCGTCGTTAGCATGATCTACAGCCAGCAAGGGAAGCAATAAACTCACCAACTGCCTTGAACCCGTGTCTAGGGTTGCATTCACACCAGCGTTCAGAAAGGCTCATCAAGATACGATCAACCTGCTGGGTTTCGGCCTTGAGCACCAATTTCCCGCACAGGTCGCGCATAGCAGCGAGAATGTTAAGCCCAGTCCAGTCAAAGAGATGCATGAAGGCTTTGCGTGTTCGCGTGCTGGCCAGTGTCACGTCACCTAGCACGGTAGCAGCTTGTGCCTTTGAAACGACAGAATCGTCCCCATTGTAGATTTGCAGCGCCCGCTCACGGTCTGCGTCAGTAGGCTCAGAGTGTGAGGAGCGATCCTCGATGATAGCCGGCATAGTCTCAGATTCACGGCTCTCGACCTGCACAATGGGTAGACTGGTGGCGGAGTGAAAGACGTCGTTGGGAGAGGCTGCATCGGGTGACGTTGGCGATGGTTTGTCAAGCGATTGTTGGGATGAACGGACACCTTCCAGAGGCAGCTTCAGGTCGACAGCGTCTTCGCCTACCGTGGCATCAAGCCAAACGCGTCTGGCGCTAGGAGCAGACTTGTCAGCGGAAGCGTGGTTCTCTTTGGGTGGTTTCGTCAGGACCCAGCCTTCGTCTTCCACTTCAGAAGCGGATTGTGATGCAGAGTGGGCTTTGTGGTTGGGCGGCACGGGGAAGGCAAGTTCGGTAGGCCCGTCATCTTCCACCCGGTCATGGTCGCTCTTTGCCTCAGTCAAAGACTGGGTGACTGACGAAGCAGTGGGGCACGTGCTGGGTCGTCGCGCCTCACCTGCACCATTGTTGCGCGTTGCTGTCGGCGATGCACGCCCGCTGCGTTCATCGTTGCAGCTGCTGCTGTCGGCCAGGAACGTGTCTTCTTGAGGGCTTGGGGTCACCGATTTGCCATGCTTGAGCTTGAGCTTCATCTTGGGACTATCTGCACTCGCCGCTTGTGTCATCTTCACGTGGTTACCTCTCGACGGCGGCGGCGTGCTGTCGTCTCGCGAGCTGGAATAATTCACCGCACGCACAAGCGCATCCTTATGTGGCTTGTACCCCGGCGAAAACCCTGTGGGCTTTTCACTGCTTCTCCCTTCTTCTGTCGGCTGATGTTCACGAGACTCATAGAAGCGGTCTCCAGCACGCCCTCCGCCGTCGTTCAGGTAGGGGTTCATCACCTTGCGCAGACTGCTCACACCAGGGCTCGGCTGTGCAGGGAGCACAGACTTGGGCGGTGGTGTAAAATCCAATGCCATGATTGGAGGCCTGGTGTTTTCAGATATCGACTTCTTTCGTCGTCTGAAAAACGATGAGGGCTTCTTGGCAAGCGCTGGCGGTACGGGGGGCTGAGCCTCTCTTTGCAATGAAGGCGCTGCCTGCTGGCCTTTGGATGCAGACTTCATCTGCGTAGCGATATGCGTGTTGCTTGGCGTTGTCCGAGGCCGTGCCTGGGAATATATGGAATCGACATCGGGAAGACGCTGCCTCACGGGCGCTAGGGAAGAGTCTGCTTGCGGAGTGGTTGGGGTTGACGACGAGTTGGAGAGTGGTGTTTGAGATTTGGACGCGCCCCCAAAGACTCGTCTGAAAAACCCAGGCTTTTCCTTTGGTGTTGCGAAAGAAGCCTGCGGCGGAAACATGGCTTTCCGAGTGCCTACACCTAGGGGCGGTGCAGACGAGTCCTGGAATGGCGGTACGAGCAGCGGGTCCCTCAGCGTGCTGGCATTGACAAACTCTTGTGCCTGTGCCCGCATGTCTGGTTCCAGTGCGCTCTTATTCTTGCGCAACGTTTTGTAGCTGGTGTTGGAGCGGACGCTGTTCCGCCGGCGAGTGGCTGGGGCTTGTGGAGGGGGAAACGCAGGCTGGGAGGCATATGCGACTGGCGACTGAAGCGGCTCTTGCACTCTGCGAGGACCAGCTGGTATTGTCGGCTCGGGAGCGGCATCGTATTCGTCAGAATAGTTCATGTATGCTACTCGCCCCCTGTCCAAAACTGAGTCCCCTTTAGCTGACGGGGTGACGGGGTTGCTCTGGTCAAAACTGGCAGATCGCTTTCCAAATCCCAAACGCTGATTGCCCAAAACACCAGCCTGGCCAAAATCAATGCTGGACGAGCCGCTGCCTTTACTGCTCTTCTTGCCGTTGCCTCTGATGTGTCCTGTCTGTGGATACTGTCCGTAAGGGCCGTTTGTCTGTCTATTGCCAAGCGCGTCTCTGGCACTTGCCTTTCTGCTCATGGGCAGAGCAATGTTGTTGCTGCTGTTGCTTCGCTGGTTTCGCGAGTGGTTTGCGGCGGGTCGAGCGTGGTCTTCTGGATGCAGGTCGTAGTCAGAAGAGCGCGATGACGTGTACGTATGGCCTCGATGGCGCATGCCCGGCGGCCGGTACGAGTGGTCTCTGAGGAAGAAGTCGTCTTCGCTATAGGGTGTGTACGGGCTGCTGGTGTTGGCGAACATGTGGCTGGTGGAGAACTGGTCAAGGGAGAGCAGCATGTTGTCCACAACCGAGTCTCGCACCGTGGCGCCGTCGGTGAAGGACAGGTCGTGGGAATCGCGAAGTCGATTATTGTCAGCGCCGTTTGCCCGCGAGCTGTCTACGGGCGTAGCATCATGGAAGAAGGTCTCATAGCCAGGCGAGTTGGTGTCAAGGGCCGTCATGGACGAGCTAGCCTTGAATGTTGAACTTCTCCAAGGGCCAGTGGGGGTTGTTACTGGCCGGGGCGTAGAAGCAGTCGAAGTAGAAGCAGCGGCAGACTCTGGGGGCGATTGCTGCGTCGGCATCTTGGGTGGGTTGCTTCGGGGCGGCGCAATGCTGAGCTGACCACCTTCTGGCGCTGGAGCATTGTCCGAGCCGACAGAGCAGCTGCAGAAGAGGGTCGCAGTGTGCACGCAATTGAGGCTATTGGCGAGTTTGGCGTGCCCAAGGGGAGTGGGACCATGCACACCTGCACCTGTGCCGAGTGACGAGTCTGCGAGAAGCTAGGTATGTAGTGTTTCGCTGCGACGGGGATGCGGCCTCGGCGTCGGTTCCTGGATGATCAGGGGGTAGGTATTCACTATCAAGAAGTAATAAGTTACTACTCCGTAGGTGTATGTATTAGGTATGGGGCCTGGCGTTGTCCGTCAGCCACTGCCGATCTGAGCAAAGCAGCAACTTGGGTATTATTAGGAGTTCTAAATACCTACCGAGTACTACTGAATCCTAATAACTACCGAATAATAGTTAATAATAATACAGGATGAGCGTGGGTGTTGGCGAGTCATTCCCTCATCCCTCAACTTGTATACCTACTAGGTATAATACCTAATTACTCCGTACTGTAACTTGTAGTTATACCTACTAGGTATAATTACCTAATTACTGTAACTTGTCACCTCCTGAGACGAGGGCAGACCATCTGTTCGACACTGCTTCGCCATTGGACTCGCAAATTGCAAGTCTGCAACTCCATTGTGCCCATCCATCCGGACCATGCCTAACTTTCCATAGCACCGTGCAACCATCTTTGCTAGTCCAATCTCCCAAGGGTCCAAGACTCAAGGAGACAGTGCAGCGCCGGGTCATTGGCTGGTCCACAGCGGATCCATTGCTGGCCGGGTGAGACCTACGTATGTATGTATACATACTAACTATGTAGTAGTTACCTAGGTATTATGTATTAATTACTCCGTAGATTGGACTGTCAATCGTGACCGACGACTCTTGCATCATCATCATCATCATCATCATCATCATCATCATCATCATCATCATCATCATCATCATCATCATCATCATCATCATCATCATCATCATCATCATCATCATCATCATCATCATCATCATCATCATCATCATCATCATCATCATCATCATCATCATCATCATCATCATCATCATCATCATCATCATCATCATCATCATCATCATCATCATCATCATCATCATCATCATCATCATCATCATCATCATCATCATCATCATCATCATCATCATCATCATCATCATCATCATCATCATCATCATCATCATCATCATCATCATCATCATCATCATCATCATCATCATCATCATCATCATCATCATCATCATCATCATCATCATGATCCACCCTGTTTTCTGCAGCCTGTGTTTCGGCTCTCGAATCTCGAGACATCGACCTGCGTCTCTTGGCTGCATCTTTCAAACTTGGATAGACATGGGCGGATTCAGTGAACGCCTCTGCATCCTGCCGTGCAAGAACTCACCCACCATGCCACGAGCATCTGTCAAAGCACATACATAGTAATTACAGAGTATATATGGGTATATAGGTATATAGGTACTCCCGAGTCCCAGACTCCCAGCTCCCAGCTATCCATACCGTCTACCTACATAGTATGTCACATCACGCTGGCCACCTGGTGCCAGTGGTCGACTAGGTAGGTAATTAATTATTAGATGTCATGGATCCATTCCTAATACAGACTAGCCGGCGGAATTGCTCCAATAGTTACAGAAACGGTACCTGAGCTAAAATCAGCGCCCTATCCTTTTCAGACAAGGGCCACAGGGCACATCCCTTCATTCCGCCAGCTGTGTGCCACACCTTGTCCTCCCCCAGTAATCCCAGTGCCATATTACTACGTAGTATTAACTAGCATGTCACTCTCTCCGTCGAGCCCTGAACTGGTTCCCTTCCCATGACCACTTTAGTTATCCAATATTATTAGTAGCAACGTCAACATGCATACATCGGCCAGTAATAACCCCTCCTTTCAACACTTTCTCCCATCCCATCCCATCCCATCCGTGTTCTATGTATTCATTCTTCGGCTAGTTATATTAAAGGCCCCATATAGCTCTCCGTTCACCCATGCAACTCTCAGACACAACCGCCTTGCAAGTTGCGGCCCTGCATAGAAGATCCCGCGTTTATAGCCCCCGCTTCAGCGAACGTTTGGACTCTGGAGCATTTGTCACAGCCAAGCATCCATTACCACATTTCTTGCCAGCACCACCCACTGCCTGGTGTCACGATGCACAGGTCTGTGGTGGATCAACTCCAATGCTTTTCCATCCAACTAAACAAAACTCCCTGGTACGATCGTGACAGCCAGATCTACGATAAGGTTTACCACTGAACGAACATGGGGCAAGACACTATGGAAGTCCGTTGGCCAACACGTTCACACGTAATGTAGAAGAGATGGCAAAGGACTTCCACTACCCCACACTGCTCTATGTAAAACGATAAAAATAGCTCCGTGGTTGGACTACACATGATCTGACACGCTTGATTTACCCAAGTGCGGGACAAGTTGCATAAGCTACCAGGTCTGTACTGGACTTTGATGCCGATCTCGAAACATTTTTATCCGCGGGCTATTCGCCTGCTTGCCTTTAAGCTTTCTGGAATCCTGCGACTACGTCGGATACCTAACCAAGTTGCAGTAAGTATTGGAAACTCGAATAACCTCAGAGACCGCAAACCTTATGCGGAAGAATATGTATGTACAATGACTATACCCAGGCCCATATATTAAGTTTTTTCTCCAATATAGTTTCACACCATTATCCCCCACGTCATTTTGAAACAATAATGCAGCCTTGTACGCGATTGGTGCATGCCATCGTGGAAGGACTTATCTGCTGAAAAAAGAGAGTTTTAACTACGCTTGGTCAGCATTGTACTACGCGCGACGTGGTTGATTTTTTGACTTTGTCCAGCCATTCAATGCCCTGGTGAATGTTTCGAGCCAGACGATTTAAGGAAAGGGATCAGAGTCACAGTCACAGTCCCGACCATGACACTGCAGAGGATATGTGTAACAAATTCTTTCAAATGGCTAATCATGAGACCTGAAAGCAACACCGATAACGTCAATTCCATCTTGATAGCATCTCTGATGTAATTCAATGGCAAATAGGTAAAACGCCAGTATACCCGTTCCTCTCCTTGTTCATCATAGTGTTCCTTGATAGGTGGCTTAGATGGCGTAAATCGCGGTGACTTTAATATTATCCACTGTGCATTTCCAGCCGGGATACTATAACTACATGTTAGCATCAATTCCAGCATGGCAGGCAAGAAAATGCACAAGTCACTTACTTTTGCCCTTGCCCAGATTAAGATCCGATCACCATCCCTTAGCTCTCGCAAAAATCCCTCGCCACGCCCTGCACCCTCATTGCCATCAACACCATCTTCAGACCAGATGACCAGATATGATGTCGACTCCTTAGCAGCCACGCGATTACCCTGAAGATACCACGCAAAATCACCCTCGCCGTCCTGAGGGCCCTGCCCTGCACTTGAAGGCCTCTTGACCAAAAAGCAACCACGGTCTGAGATGGCTTGTTGGAAATCAGACGGGTTTTCGATCCATGTTTCCAGAAGATCAGGGCTTGTTAGCAAGCGCGGATCATCCCCATTAGCACTCCTTAAAATCGACACTTCAAGCCAGGATGACGTGTTGAATGTGCCCGTTGTGTTTTCAGATGTCCACCCTTGGTCATGCGAGTCAATCTCAAAGCAAAGCGCTTTGATCCTGATGTTCTCGCCACCTTGTCGGAGGGCGCCTACCGTAGAATTATTCCAGATGCCTACGTCCAAGCACAATGCTGCGTGCGAGGGTTGAGAGAACTGAGCAGAGGCGATTTTGCCGTCCTTTGGGTCGGCGGAGAATTCATAGCGCGGCCAATACTCTGCATGATCGAGGATCTGAAGGACAAGTTCTGTAGGAAGCTTTAGGGTCTTTAGTAGAGCGCGTGCCTGGCAAACATCTTCATATTGTGGGACAAATGGTTCAGTGGGCTGAGCTGGGGTGGGAAGCCAGCCAAATAAGCTTCTTCCTACAGTAGACAGGAAGCTCATGGCTAGTATTCTGTGAAGCGTTCTGTCTGAAGAAGTGATAATTGTTAGCTGTAGAAGGTATTGTCGTTGATCAGGTTATCAGCTCAGGCCCATAACTGACCAATCTAGTTAGTTAGTCATCTAACTAGTTATGGTACTAGCACTAGCAGGGATTAGTTAATGTTCTCACCTGGACCTCTTCACAATGCTCTTTCTCGCAATGGCCCTGCTTTCTGTTCGCGACGCCGTTCCATTCCCCGATGGCAATAGCTCGAGCTCGACGTTTATCAATGATGTCCTCTTCAATAAAACTGCACTAAGCGTATTTGGATATTCTCTATATGAAAACAACACAATTTCGAACGCGTCAAAATGTTACCTCATCTTTGACCGATACAAGCCCTCAATGTTCGAGAACGGAACATGGGCAAACGCGACGTCATGCTATATACCATATTACAGTATAAAAGAGCGAGGAACATTGAGTATTGTATTCGGCACACTATTTGGTCTGTCTGTTGTATTCACAACTATCAATCTGCGCAAGCATGGGAAGCAATACTTGCGAGAGAATCATCGCTTTAGAGTCGTCGGAAGGAGATGGCAATACTATTGGATGCTCTTTGTCGCAGCTTGTGGTATGATCAGTACTTTTACTGGTGTGGATATTGATCGGTACTATCTCCAACATTTACCTATCATTTTGCAGAGCTTCTTCTACACAATCATGGTTCCGGGCACGTTAGCAATGGTATGGGAGGCAACTAGACACTGGTATGTGTTATTTTTCTTGCTACCACCCACTCCAACACTAATGGCATACATCATAGGGGATCATGGCAGGAGCGCCAAATTTATGATATAGACCCTTTCTCCCTGCCCCAAGACGATCGCCGAGCCAACATTGAATTCTGGCTCCCACTTTTATTCTACATCTTCGCCTTCCTCAACTTCTTCATGGTAATCCCCCGCTCCTGGACAGGTCTTCAAAATCAAAACACCCCCTGGCAAATACAACACCTTGCCCGCCCCACAGCCACAGGACCAAGAGAAAAGGCTGGAGCAATACTAGCTGCCTTCGCTATTGTCATAATATGCTACTCCCTCTTCCACTCACTTTACCACTACAAACCCGGTCTCTGGCGCAAAGCACCCCTGAAAATAATTATAAGCATCACGCTCCTCGCAACACGCATGGCTTACGGCATCGCAAGCTCGTGGAATTGGAACATCAACATCTCCAAAGTTGGCGTCAATGTAGCTTGGCCTTTTGCCCTTGGCTACGCGCCCATTCTTGTCATAATCCTCACGCTTGAAGTCGCGGGCTTTGTGGAACAAAATGAAGATCGGGTCTTGCTGGGACAACGTGCTGCGAGGGGCAGAGCTGCTGATGAGCAGTTGAGGATTGTGAGGAAACCTGCTTGGTGGGGGAAAGGTGTGGGGGAGACGTATATGAACGATGAGCAACGGTTGAGGGCGTTGGCGAGCGAAGGTGGCGCGATGGCAAGGTGTGAGGAGGGGGGGATTGAGATGAAAGAGACGAGTAGGGTGACGTGCGAGGAAAGGTTTCGTGATCTGAGGAGTTTGGCAGGTGATGACGGTGATGTGTGTGAGGCGAGTATGACGGATGCTGAGCGATTGGGAAGGGAGGGCGTGCGTAGTATGCTTGATGTTTGACGCCGCCGTAGTGTAATAAAGTGGCTGTTCTATGGCAGAAGATGAGTAAGTCAGTGTGAATTGCTTGGAGTAGATTGAGAACGTGGTTCGAAAGCTAGAAGAAGTTTGGGGTCATGATTAGGTGAGGCTTCATTGAATGGCCAGAAGCCAATGTCTCATGAAGTGCTTTTGTGGAGCCATTATATCTACGACTGGAGCAAAAAGTGACCGCTGTGACCGTATGTGCCAGCATACTCAAGGTCTAGGTCACAGCTTTGACGGGAAGATTTGCGGTGGAAAAAAAAAAAGCTTCGTATCAAGCAAAGTTTCAGATACCGGGATAAGAGCTGCTCAAGATATGATACTTCAGTCGAAAAATAGTGGGGTCGCTCAAGCATCAGACTCGTAGGAACTCCGTAAATATAGCACCAGCTTGTATTCATTGAGACGCATTCATGGGAATGAAACGTGAAGACAAAGTATCCGAGCGGAAGCGGTCGACGAAATTGTCGTTCATAAGAGCGTCATTGCAAGTCTGAATGCTGTTGGACGACTACCGTGATGTGAAATCAATTCTCAATGTGTGATGTTACCGATCAGCGCTAGACATTTCTCGCAAGCCTCTATTCAAGCTACGAAGTAGAGAAATGTTACTATGAACGCCACAAATCTGGAGCTGAGATGTCACACGGGCACAATCTGGAAACAGTTGGAGTAGAGACTAAAGGACAGTTCAGACCTCGCAGTTTTCGAAGATGGAACCACAACACCGAATGTGATGCAGAGACCAAGTTGGTGTTGAGTGATTATATTAGCTCCCTATAGGTATGTATTATTGGCTTCTGGTATCGCGGTTCCCACGGCGCGTCTCAGACATGGTAAGTACCCTGTGACCTACAGCTGCACTTGTTACCGTAGCCGAGGGAGAAACAGTCTTATGCTACACCAAAAGTAAGTGCCGTATCAAGTACCTAGTGTTGAAGGTGGTGCTATCTAAAGATAAGTGGCTGCAGTCAACTAAAGCCGCAGAGACAGCAATCGTCTATGTTGCTGTGATTGATCCCAGACTACCTAGGTGGGTAGGTAGGTAGGTAGATAGGTAGGTAGGTAGGCAGGCATAACATGCCTAGAAATGCCGCGAGGCGGCTGGTGTTTGTAAGTCCGCCTAGGCAGTAAACGAAGAGTATCGTAATATGAACCCTAGCTTATCAAGTTTAGAATGACATCAGATGAAGAGCTCACAGTTGCTTTATCAAGGCTCTTTGCAATATCGGGTAGCATCAGGAATATTGTGATAAGAAGGCCCCTCTCTGTACAATTAGGAACCTGCATGGAACCTGGATCTGACCTCGGGGCTCATCTGAAGACGATATCTAGGAGAAGCTAACCCGGTTACAGTATCTACGGTCCGTTGGTCCTTTCTGTCGAGGTGCATGGCAGGCTAGGTAGTGTATTCACTGTGCAGTACACGCAGCCATATTTGGATGTTGCAGGTGGTCATGTTTTGTTGAAGGACTGAACGTCACTTTTATGTTTCGTTTCGCGGAACAGTTAAGAGATAGTTAACAGCCCAATCAATCTCCAGGTATGTAACAGGAGACAGTTTCTGGAACCCAGCAGCAGGGTGAGGAGTTGACAAATCACAGAGGTCGAATTGCGCGCCATGCATGCATACGTAAGTAGCTGTCAATCCAGTTGCTTGGAAATGATAATTATCGACGGCCTTGTTGGCAGGCAAAATGGATAAAGACACGGTTGCATCAGTGGCAGGCTTTAGCAAGCCCAAACATTGTGAGAATAGGCAGGTAGCTGAATGTGCTGGATATGGTGGGTTTGGAACCTTGGAAGTCCAACATAGGACGACATGCCCAGGTGTGTTGTAAAAAGCAACCTTGGAACTGCCGAAAAGTCCATCAAGACGCCGAATGCACCGTTCAACGCCAAGAGATGACCTCGGGACTTTCATCCAAAGTCCAAATCATCGAGTCAATCCCATGCTTCGCCAAGCAGCCACCCCGCAAGGTAACCCGACTAAAAAAAATACGCTGGCTGGGGAATTTGGGCGGACCCGGCAAATCTCTGCGACATGAATAGCCCCTACACAATCAATCCATCGGCTCAAAAGAGCATAGAATACGGTGGAATGGGCTCTCAAACATGGCCACGGCTCGAATCAAGATTCCTGGTGGCTTGCGAGACAACTGCCGATATTATCATCCAGTCCAGTTTCGACCACGCCCTGATTGCTCAGGTTGTGCTACGAGGCAATCCGTAACGGCACGCCTTTTCTTCATATACGGGCACTTGCTTCCCCGGGATCTTCTCCTCAGATATACGCAAGTCAAGTTGTGGGGTTTGATCAAGGTTGTGTGGCGGGAATTCTGCGCCTAAAACTCTTGCCTATTCACGAATCCATTACCATGTCTCAAATAAGCGGAACCCGTCAATCCTCAAGCCCAGTTACCACCGAGAAGGGAGAGAAAGTCCTCTGTACGTGCAACTCAAAGACAGAACTTGAAGGCGTTACTAATAGGCGTGTTACAGATGAGGAGGCCAATGGCAGTGACCGATATTCGGGCGAGGAGCTGACCTGGACTGAAGAGGAGGAAACAAAGATTCGCCGCAAGCTGGACAGGGTAATTGTGCCTTTGACCACAATCTTGTATCTGCTGTGCTTCCTCGACAGGTACGAATCGCATTTTGGACGCGCGAAACCCTCCCTGACATCGTTACAGAGTGAATGTCGGAAACGCCCGTATTCAAGGCATGGGCAAGGAGCTCAAGCTGGTTGGTTACCGATTCAATTGGGTGACCTCCATCTTCTACATTATTTACATGCTCGTCGAAGTACCCAGCAACATCATCTTAAAAATAATTGGTCCCAAGTACTACCTCCCTATGCTCGTGGTCGGGTTTGGACTGGTATCTCTCTGCTCAGCTTTTGTCAAAAGCTTTGAGGGACTTTTGGCAGCCAGAGCAATACTTGGTATTTTTGAGGGAGGTGTCATGCCGTGAGTACACCCATTCCAACCTATAGGTATAATCTGACCAGTTTTTTTCTTCTTCAGTGGCCTGGCTTTCTTCATTACTTGTTTTTACAAGCGTAATGAGCTTTTACTCCGCATTGGTATTTACGTTTCTGCTGCCTCAATGGCTGGCGCTTTCGGTGGCCTGCTTGCTACTGGGTAAGCTGATACACTCGGATCTATCGTACAGAAGGCTGACAGTCAACCAGACTTTCGCGCATTCCTCCTTGGGGCATCGCGTCAATGCGGATTCACACCTGGCGCAACATCTTCTTCTTCGAAGGACTCTTAACTATGATCGTGGGCTTTGCTGCGCCATTCTTTATGCCCAGGAGTCCCCAAGAATGCTGGTTCCTGACCGAACGCGAACGCAGGATTGCCACTCTCCGTCTCAAGTCCAAGAGCGGAGCCGATGAGAACGAGCAAATCCGACCCCACCATGTAAAGCGGTCAGTAATGAACATTACGAACTATTTCTGTGCTTTCGGATTTTTCTGCATCAACATCACAGTTCAGGGTATCGCTCTATTTATGGTAGGTTGATCAACCCGTTATACAGAGCGAGTGTTGACCTTCTTACAGCCTACTATTCTTGCCGATCTTGGTTGGACAGCGACCAAGGCCCAATTATACTCGGTACCACCATACGTCTGCGCCTGTTTCATCGCCATTGCTGTTGCCTTTGTTTCTGATAAGACCAAACGCCGTGGCATATACCTCGCTCTCTTCACCCTCCCTGCTATTGCTGGCTTCTCTATCTTGCGATGGGCGAAGGATCCAAATGTCCGATATGGTGGCATTTTCCTCATTACTATTGGTGCATTCCCTGGTGGTCCTGGATTCCTTGCTTGGGCTGCGAACAATGCTGCGGGCCCTGCAATTCGTTCGGTATCAACTGCATACGTTGTTACACTGGGTACAGCTGGTGGAATTGTGTCTACTTGGTACGTTGGGCTTTTCAATTACATGAAATTTGCAGAGATGCTGATAACTATGCAGGACTTATACTTTCAAAGATGCGCCAAAGTACCCGATTGGACATACAATCAACCTGTGTGGCCAAATTTGTGTCCTTTTTCTAGTCACTTTTGGTATCTTCTACTGTAAATGGGAGAACAAACAGCGCGACCAGGGCAAACGCGATGACAGACTCAACGGACTCAGCGAGGAAGAGATCAGGGATCTTGGCTACAGACACCCTGAATTCCGATACATGCATTGAAGGTTGTATAACAATATTGCCACCTTCACGCTTCGTTTGTCTTTACTTATGATAGGTTTCACTGGGAAAGCCAGTATGATTAGGAAAATCAAATTTTCTGCCAACACTTGCACTTTTATAATTTTTGAAATGAGTCAATGGCACCAATTCTTATTAATTTTCCAGTTATATTCAAGATTGAACGCCAATTTGCACGTTGCATAACCCAAAAAAATCACACTCAGACTTCGGCGACCTTAAATATGGAAAGCCAAAAGCCAAACATTGAATCGGCACTTACCTGTACCTCACCTGACTTCTGATTAGTAGCCATATTCGACATGAAGCATTGCAATACATCTTGCTAACCTGACAGGATGACACGCATATTCGAAGCCTTCGAAGTCATTTAGATCCTGGACTTACTTGAGCTTCGGGTAACCAATATAAGCATAACAAAGTCTGCTTTCACATATATAAAGACAGCCCAGTATAGGAATCCTATACTCTGGTTCAATTTGTTTCTGCCAATCAACTGCTCAGAACCTCGTTCCTGACTTGGTGTTTACAAACATACACCATATTCCCAACTAACACTTCCAGACACTTTCCCGTGCCTCTTCGTCAACGGAATATCGGAAGAAAAATGACTGGTTCGTCACCGGGTAGACCAAAAACGTCAACACAAAGCAGGGAATCGAAAATCCTACCGTCAGTGACATACGGCGGTCATGCCTGCTGAATGAGAAACGAGATGCTGCAGTGAGCTTCCGATCGCATGAAGCTGTGATAATACGCCAGAGAGCGTTGTTACTCACCTAACAACGAGCTCTACACGCGTTCCCCCATTCCAAGGGCACCATTCCAGCGCGCCCCTACATTCTAACGCGTGCTCTGTTCAGAATGCACTCTATATAGGTGCAACAGGAGCTTCCCTTACTATAAGTAGAAAGATATTTCCATAGTTGCAATACAGAACTGAGATCGTTTTAAATCTTCACTTCTGAGCTTTCTTTCTCACCACACGAGATCTTTTCTCGTCTAATATTACTAAGCAATATGGATAGCTGAGCATATAATTGTTATGTGTTTGAGCTGTACCTACAGTTTGTTTGCCATTTTAGAGATTGATGACACTTGTATTGCACAAACATTCGACAAACTACGTAAGCATAAGTTTGCCAAACACAATTGCTCCTATGCAATGATTTTTGAATCACATATTAGGTTCCATACCTCATCGCAACGGCACCGTCTTC
This sequence comes from Shiraia bambusicola, assembly GCA_028220655.1. Taxonomy (NCBI): domain Eukaryota; kingdom Fungi; phylum Ascomycota; class Dothideomycetes; order Pleosporales; family Shiraiaceae; genus Shiraia; species Shiraia bambusicola. Next base: position 355,435 of record SSBG01000006.1, on the reverse strand, counting down.
TTTATCTCGCCTGAGAAGAAAACACACCGTGGCTAACCAGAATTCGGCAATGGACTCCTCCAAACCCAACGATAACATAAAAGAGCTACATAGCTACCAAGGCCTGCTCAGCTCGACCGGAATTGAACGCAACCGTGCTGACGCTCAGAATGAAGAATTGAAAATGTCGCCTCTCATTTGGTGGGATGTTAAAACACTTTTGGACCAACCTGCTATTGGATATGAGCAGATGGGGACATATGCAGTACTTGGCCAAGTTTTATTATCGTCTGGGGTAGACGATTCGGTTAATGAAATTTTTGTGAAGGCAGACGACTGCATTAGCGCATACAATTCCGCCCCTGTGGTCGAGGGAAATTGCCCAACAGATCTATCAGATCGAATCTCATTAGATGCAGATCCGTCAAGTTCGGATACACCAGATTCGGGATCTTCAGACTCAGAGTTAGCGAAAAAATCTAATCTGAAGCCGCCTACAATCGGCGAATTCAGCAGGCCAGTCTTACTGAATACCAATACACCGTGGTCAGCTTTCCTTTGCGGCTCTCAAGGATCCGGAAAATCATACACACTATCATGTATGCTCGAAAATTGCCTTTTGAGGGACAAGAAAATTGGCCGAAACACCAATGCGCTTGCAGGTCTCGTCTTTCACTACGACCGATCACAAGGCAACGATGTATGCGAAGCCGCATACCTGTGCTCATCAATCCCCACTAAGGTGCTTGTGAGTAGAAGTAACTACCTGAAACTGAAAAAGAAATATGAAGATTTGGCCGCTCGGTGCCATGGGAATATTGAAGTCAAAGCACTTGACTTGCGAAATTCCCATTTAGACATGGAACGCATGAAATCTTTGATGGCTATTGGCAAAGAGAGCGAGTTGCCGCTTTACATGAACGTTAGTCTGAAAATCACTCCTTCGAACCATTCTTGAAACTAATGTGAACTCACAGGTTGTCATGCACATTCTACGCGAAATGGCAATCGAGAACGGTGGAAAGGACTCGATCGACTACCCAGGCTTTACGTCTAGACTCATGAATTCAGGCTTCACAGATGGACAAATGGGTCCCCTTGGTCTACGACTGGACTTACTAGAGAGCTATGTGGATGTCAAACCAAGGCCTAAGCTGAACCCATCTAAAAACAGCAAGTCTGCCCCTAAGGCCATGCCACAAGCCAAATACAAGCACAGGCAGGAACAAGACAGTCCAGATCCTCTTGAAGGCAAAGTGGGCACATTGACAATCATTGATCTCACAGATCCTTTGGTCGACTCAGATTCAGCATGTGCACTATTTGATATTTGCCTTTCTATTTTCCTATCTCAGACTTCTTGTGGAAAGATCATCGTCTTGGACGAAGCACACAACTTCATGTCGGACGATAGTGCTGCAGCCGCGCAGTTCACTGGGAGGCTTCTCAAGAGCATCCGTGAGCAGCGCCATCTAGGCGCAAGGGTTGTCATCGCAACCCAGGAGCCAAGCATCGACCCGCGGTTACTCGATCTGTGTAACATTACCATGATGCATCGCTGCACGAGTCCGGCTTGGTACGCTGTCCTCAAAGGGCATATTGCGGCACTGAAGGGCAAAGATGAACAAGAGGTATTTGACCAGATTGTGCGTCTGAGAACGGGTGAGAGTTTGTTATTCTGCCCTACCGCAGCCATTGGACTGGCCGTGGGCCAAATCCAAAGAATGGATACTGGTTATGTCAAATTTCGTACCAGGAAACGTATCACTGCTGATGGCGGGCGGAGCAAGCTCGCAGATGGTAGATAGCTGAGTACCTATATAGAACCTGAAGCTAGTTAACTATGCCAAATGTAAAATTGATTCAGCCACGACTGTGTACCTAGAACATACTTAGTCTAGTAATGATACGTCATACTATTCCTAGCCCTAGTTACGGTCATGGTCACTGACTCACTCCAGGGATGCCACTGGTGACTGGGATACCCCGCATTCAGCTCGAGTCCACATCCGATAAGGATGTAATACTTAATTAATTGATCATGATCTCTGTTAGGCCTTGAACGACCCAAAAACTTGAATCAGTATGGCGTCCAACGAGGCAGTTCCTAGAGATATAATCATCTTTGGTACTACTGGCGTGATCGGCAAGTTCATTACTCAGGAGATCTACAACGCGCGATCATCATTCCAGAAGATAGGGCTCTTCACATCCGAGTCTACAGCAAAGACCAAAGCGGAAGAAATCAACGGCTGGAAAGAGAAAGGAGTGCATGTCATCGTGGGTGATGTGAACTCAGAAGAAGATGTCATGAAGGCTTACGAGGGTTCGTCATTTCTCAGTCAAAGTACACAACACAGCTAACTAATTTTAGGCTATGACACCGTTGTATCCGCGTTGGGAAGAAACGCCATTCTTGCTCAAATTCCTCTTATTAAACTTGCCGAGACCTCATCAACCATCAAGTTCTTCTATCCTTCCGAGTATGGGACAGACATTGAATATGGGCCTTCATCCGCGAAGGAGAAGCCGCATCAGCTAAAGCTGCAAGTTCGGAAATACATTCGTGAAAATGTTAAGAAGCTCAAAGTCACGTATCTCGTCACAGGACCGTACTCGGACTTGTACTTTGGCTCAAGCCAGGTAAAGCAAGTCGGTAGTTTTGATGTCACTGAGAAGAAGGCGACCTTGCTAGGCACAGGTGAGGAAAGAGTTAGCTTTACAACTATGAAAGACGTGGGCAAACTCCTGGTGGCTGCCATGAAGACACCAACTAGCTCCAATGAGCGCATTCTGAAAGTCAGTTCATTCACAACAACACCTAAAGAGGCGCTTCAGGAGTTTGAGAAACAGACTGGTGCCAAATGGGATGTATCATATACACCTCTGGAGGATCTAAAAAAAGCAGAAATCGAGGCATGGGATAAAGGTTCGCCAGCTGCTACGGTGTTTACGCTTCGACGGATATGGACAGAAGGTGGAACGTTGTATGTGGAGAATGATGATGGAAAAATAAGCTTCGAAGGTCGAGATGCGGAGACTTTGGAGGAGCAAGTCAGGAAGGCGATCGCAAAGGCAGGCTGAAGCATGTAGTTTCCAGGAAATTCCTGGGACAAATATCATCAAATGGCAAAAATCTTGCGCATCCCGAGGTCTTTTTGTCTCCAAACCGTTGGCCTGCTTGCCAGTGGGAATTGGGGCGTATCACCTATTTGAGAGAGCTAACCGCCGCAGCCTGGGCAAGACGGCTCTCTCGTTATTCTCGAGTCTCGACAGATGATTTCTTTAGCATGGATGTGAAGTTAAATGCGCTCGTTACTCTGTCGATCAGCCGGAAAGTTCCCGTGCTACCTAGTTACCCTGCCCTGCAAATCTCAACCTTTTTACAACTCGCTGCCCAGGGGTTCCAAGGTTCACCACGAAACCCAGTGTTTCAGGGAACAAGCCATCCATGCTCCTTCCGAAGACATTTGAAAGGTCATGGCATTGCTTGATCTGCCTCCGACTGCAAACTCAGCTCTAGAGGGAGGTTAGGTAGGTGCCGTAGGTAGGTAGCTACCGTACCGCGCTTATAGGGGTCTAGAAAATAGTAATGTAACTATATCTATGTGAATATAATGATGTAACCATGTCCATATTACAACATCTGCTGGCAATCTTTTGCGTTATCACAATATTGACCTTTAAAATTGTGTGAAGAAAAAATTTGTTGAGTAGGTGCTGCATGCAATAGATGCTAGACATGTTAAATGCTGAGCTCAGTATTATTTTGAAATAATTTTAACAACGCACAAAACTGAATTAAAATAGTTGCAGTAAAACATAATAGCAATATAGTTTTGTTGAAAAATAGTGTTGACCGCAAGATATGTTGCGTTCAGCAAGTGCTGGCAGAGTTTTTATATTAACAGATGTTAAGCGCAGCATAATGTTGCGCGCAGCACGATGTTGACCTTGTCATAATATGATTTCGCCACAACACTACCGTAGAACTATTTTGAGATACCTAGGTACAAGTAAAAGGTAGGTAGGTACGGTAGGTAGCTGATTGCGACAGCAGAAACATCCTGGGTACTTGGTAAGATAGGTAGTTAGTATCTTCCGTAGATCACTTATGCACACACTAATCAACAGCAGTCTGACATATCAAGAAGCTTTCATCTATTGTCCCTCTAAAGAGAGATGCTGGGTATCATGCAAAGAGATCCTACCAAGAAAATATAATATGTACAACAGATGTAGAATATGAAGTCCTTCCTACTCAAACCTATGCCCTAGAAGACTTTCATCGTTTTCGTTAATATCTGGTGGAGCTTCAACTCCGAACATCCCAACATGCTGCTCGTCATTGATATCCCATTGTGTCTTCTTGGTCCTCTCCTGCTTCCGATATGCTCTGCCCATGAATGAATAGTATAACTTGAATGATGATAGCGATGGGCGGAAATCGTATAGGCTCTTGAGGTTCGGTATCGCGTGGAATCGTTGAAGTAGAAGCGCGTGCTTAAATTGTTCGTCATGCGGTACAAGGCCAAGCTCAGCAGCAACCGTGAACTTCGCGAACGCTGCGAGATTCACAAAGATAGCTATATGTGTTAGTACTTTTAAAAACTGTAGATAAACAACAATCTAAGTACTTACAGCGACAATACCATTTAACGCGATGTGAAGAGTGCTCTAAATCAATGCTATCCTCGATAAATGTAAAGACATGACAAAAGTTGGCCTCAGAATAGGACTGCATTAATAATTCGCGGGTGCCGCTAAGTGTTTTGCAGTCAACGATGATTCGATTAGTATCTTCGCGCAATATCTTCTCGAGGAATAGCTATATATGTTAATAGATAGCCAAAGAACATGATAAGGAAAAGGAAGACATACCTTGAGCTCAGCTACAGTTCTACATTTCCAGGAGTTCACATTTTGCCGTACGCGACTTGCTGCATTCTCAACAACCCAAGCAGCATTTGGTTCATGAATGTACTCCGGAAAGACATGCGATACGAGTTGAGCGCAAGTATTCGGGTTCAGTGTAGCCAGGAATGTCAATCTAGTCAGGTCCTCCAGGCGTTTCATCCTAGGTTGAATGTCGGCAGCAATCTCCGGTACACCTTGCTTGAAGTATCCTTTTTTGAGAACACGTGAAGTTTTCGCCTGAAACATTTAGCATATGAACATATTGATTTTCAGGCCGACAAAGAGTTTAAATGTAGATACATACTGGTACAGCTTTCTCTAGATCTTCAATACTAAATCCCTTGAATACATTCGATGTCTGGACAAGTCCAAGCTCTTCCAGTATATCGTCTGCAGATAAATCTTTCTCTTGGACTTCTTCATTGTTGTTTTGCGTGCTATCGGCTTGGTCAAGAACTCGATTCAATTCCGTCGATCGATCATTGTCTGTCGCATTTACAAACTGTGGTGTCTGGCGCGTGTCTGTGTTTACCTCTTTCGAATGATCGGACTTCCTAGTTGCCTCTTTCGAACCGCGGGACTTCCTAATTACCTCTTTCGAACTGCGGGATCTCTTGTCCACTGCCTTTAAGTCGTGCTTCTCTTTATGACGATGCTTTTGTTGTCCTTCATCGTTGCTTTTGCTTCTCTTTGTCTTCTTAACAGGGACGTCTGCATCAATATCGTTGGCATTGCGCTCAGCTTCTGAATCCGAGAGCTGTAAGCCACCTGTTGTCTGGAGAGCATGCAATGTATTGTGGTGAGACGCGACAATTGTCTGAGAGCGGGATCGCGGTTCGGTTCTCGATAAAATGCGAGGCTTATTTGGCTGAGCAGATGTTGGTTGAGACGACGCATGTGGCTTTGAAGTATTTGGTTGTGGTTGCGTAAGCTTTGCCTTCTTCTTGATTGTGCTTCGCCTCAAGTCTTCAAAGTCACCCTCAGATTCTTGTGATTCTATTTTCTTCCGCGATGGTGATCGCGACCTCGAAAGCCAGTGGCGTGGGACATGGAAGGAACAGTGGTTAATGGCAGTTACAAAGGGAAAGGATTCGTCACCCAGCAACAACCAAACCCAGAACACTATTCCAAAGTTACATTCATCAACTACCCAAAGCGGGGCTCAGTCGTTTAATTTGCACTCCATCTTGCCTTATACATCGCCGAGTTACGGTCATCCGAGTCTTCGCCTGCAGCCATTGTCGTTGTATATTCCATACCTTCTCCCTTCTCTTCGCGCATCGCCTAGCCATACCAACCTCCTCCTCTTCAGTATCCATCTTCCTCCCTTCACGCATCGCCGAGCCATGCCAACCTCCTCCTCTTCAGTATCCATCTTCCTCCCTTCACGCATCGCCGAGCCATGCCAACCTCCTCTTCTATGGTATCTCTTTCCTTGTTCGCCATACGCACATCTCCAGACCGAAATTATCGGCTAAGCCATTCACATCTCCAACAAGATTATACCTATCTGGTGCCATGGCTACACCAGCAGCACACATCAATTTTCAACCAAGTCCGAATATTCCCAAGTTGTGACCAGCACCCACACCAGTCACACATATCAATTTTCCTTCTGTTCTACTACGGACCTTAGTTAAATTCAGGTAGAAGATGCATTCCTAGATGCTTCTATGTCTATAGGAAAGACAGAGGCAGACAGGTCCCCTCAAACTTGGCTAATCGATGATGTAGGTCCAATGCTATGGATTCCCTCTGGGCCTATAAATCTGTCTTAGAGATGCCTGGAAATACCGTCTTCCCTAAGTATACTACTAGGAAATCATTCTTGTACATCAAGGCCTGCTATAGTAACATTCTAGAAAGTCTTAATTTTAGGTAATTTGTCTATAAGTGTCTCCTTATTTTCAAATTTTTTTTCCTTAGAAACCTAGGCTACACCAAACCAGGAATGCGCAGAGTATCTAGCTGGAATAGCAGGATAAATCCAGTATGCATCGTCAGAAGGCACTAATGCTAGACTAGAAGGTCTATAAGAAGATATCTAGAAAACTCCAAAGCCGTTGATGCAGAACTGGAAGTCTGGAAATGCTGCCTGGAAGAGTTGAAAGCCATCAATGCAGGACTGGAAGTCTAGAAATGCTACCTGGAAGAGTCGAAAGCCATCGATGCAGGACTGGAAGAAGCTAAGAGGATACCCGGAAGGCAGCAACACTGAGCTAGAATGGTATATGCTGGCATATATGTTCGACCGGAATACGCAACAATGGTTCACAGCCAGCCTGTGACGCCTGAGTCAAATGATATAATGCGAGAGACATTAATAGCAAGAGGAAGACCGAGCGGAGAGGTGGTATTACTAGGAAAGTATCGAATTTATCGGGTTGGTAGTTAATCTGCTGTAAGGTAGTCAGTGTAAGTAAGGTAGTCAGTGTAAGTAAGGTATTCATTTGGAAAGTTTAATATACTAACAACGACAATCATGTTCGCCTACAAGCCTAACGCGTCGCGTCACGACCACGAATAGTAAGTGTCCAAAAGAATAGGAATTAGAGATACTGACTTTAATCTACCTACAGATAATGCTAGTTATAAAGGAAGTCAGTGAACAGACGTGCTATAGTCAGGCAAATGAATAGTGTAGGAAGAGTTATGAAGAGGACAGGACATGACTTGTACTTCTATTTACCCCTCATCTTTGTCTCCCAGGAAACGAAGTCATCTGACCCGTGGCAGGTTCGCGATTTAGCATGTTGACATCGGTAAACTTCGGCGGAGCAGCAAAATAATCGGCGTTTGGATCTGTGTCTTCAGCCTTATCGGGCGATATCCTACTTGGCATCGGCGTCTGAAGCTTGAGCATTTTCGCTTGCCAAGGAAAGGGCGACGCGCCTTAGACAACGCGACGCGACGAGCGAATTTTACAATGGAAATGTTACAAATAGGGTAACGATACTAGAAGACCTTGTACCATGTACGTCATAGTGCTCCATGTCTTCTAGATCTTGTGGCTAATCCATAGATGGTTAATCTGGGATGTTAGAACATCCTGGATTCCTAACAGGTCGATCGCTCATGGATGCTCCCGGGTAGTATTAACTAAACTTACTGTTCTTGACATACTTCGGAAGATGACATAGTATGCGCTGGGAGTAATTAAGTGCTAGCTTAGTGCCTGCTTATAACAATGCAATTAATACTATATCTATATGCCTAATACTATAATAATGTGAAATTATGTTGCTGTAGTATAATGTCCTATCCAATAGATGTCGACAAAGTTTTGATCTTAGCATCTTGTTTTAATAATGTTGAAGTAGTATCTGTTGCTTTGAACATGATTGCGCAACTATAACAAGATTATTTTGAGAAAACATTATGCTGAAATAATATCAATCTCAGTAAATTTTTGGTTGAATATAGTGCTGAAATATCGTTGAAGTAACATAGTGCTGACTAGACATGATCTTGCGGTAGTGCGCATCAAAAACTATTCTGATATGTTGTTCCGTCGGCATGGTGTCGCGGCAGCATCGTTTTTAAGCGAACATTGTGCTGCGCTCAACATTGTGTTACGCTCAATATTGTACCAACAGAGTTTTAACTTAAAATCAAGTCAACACTATCCTACGTAAAAATACTACCATAACTCTTTTTGACAAACACAGTTTTTTATATAGTGCTGAGACCTCAGCTCAAATTCTCTAACATTATATTCGCGTTAACATTATATCTTAAACCAAAATTATATCAACATTATTATAGCACTATTTTCTATAGACCCCCCTCCGCAGTACGGTATCAACCACAGGGTGTACCTATTGCGACCCTGACAGACGTTGCAAGAGTCAAGACGACTTTGATTTTGTACATGATTCAAGTCAGATTGCAGACCCACATGAAAAGGAGAAATGTTATAGCCGAGTACGGTGTAGCTACCGTATACCTAGGTACGAAGTCCTCCCGTATAGAAGCATGTCTTGGCAGTACTTATAGATGTCTTGGCATCTCGGCAGCCCGCGCACTGCTCATAGGTTGCCACTGGTCCCTTCTCCTATTGCCATTTTCTAAATTCCTAGACCTTACTAACGCATCTCCCGGGCGTTCATGGAACATCTTGTCGAGCATAGTGTCATCTGCTGATAGGCCAATATCAGCTGTTTCTGGCGGACAGTGGGCTGGCAGTGGCTCGTGTGCAACTGGTTGATATTTCTGCTACCAATACCTTTCTGGGTAGGTGAGGGCTGATAGTTCGTATCAATTATGGCGGGTCACTGGTTGTCAGTACACTACTACAGCCTTCGCCCTCCTCAAGTCTTTGCCAAGTTCTCGTTCGTTTCTTGTTTCTCTCTTTCAGTGCCCCGGCCGCTTCCGCTGCTACGCCATTACGGAGTACATTTTGCCATTGAACACATTCGTTACTCACTCGTTATGCCATCATGATTCCCAAAGGCTACCGTCTTTCATTATCTCATCTTCTCTTCTACATCTTTACCTTCATAATAGTTTCACAGCTGTGGTCAGTATGGAGACAGTCGGCCAACAGCTACGTGTCGTACATCCCAGATAGATGGGCTTTCAATGCCGACATTCACGCGAATATACATACTCTCAACCAAGGGCAGTGTGACGCAGCATTTCCAAAACTTTATGACAGTCTTGACCAGGCAGTCATCCGACGACATGGACGCAAAGTTCACTTTCAGGATATTGAAATAGTTGAAGGGAGATGTATGCTGAGGGTTATGATTTATCAGGGCGAGGTAAGCCAGGCTCAAAAACATGGATCCTGTCCCAATACTGAGATTCGATAAACAGCTTTTTGTTGTCAACTCGGGCAAGCCTGAACAATGCTATGTGGTAAATGGAAACGAACGCGAACGCATTCTCGGTACTCTCGCCCAAATTGACCGCGCGATTTCGACTTCACCTACTTCAGATCCTACAATCCCCAACATTGAATTTTCCCTCTCTCTTGATGATCTTCCGCTGCGATCGAAGGATAAAGGTGCTTTTTTTGGGTATACTAGGAAAGACAGCCAAGAGTACAACAACATTTGGATGATGCCCAACTACGTATGAGTCCTGTTATATCGTGACAATGGCTTTGAGACTGACGATGTTCAGGCATACTGGAGCTGGAACTACACGCATGCACCAAGTTGGAACAGCATTCGCAGGGAAATTGAACAATCCGAGAAGAAAATTCCATGGCATAAGAAAGACCCAAGAGTAGTATGGCGCGGTAAAATCAAGATGGCTGAACTGCGAAAAGAACTTGTCCGAGTTAGCGAAGGCAAACGGTGGAGCGATATCAAACCCGTCGTTATCAACAATGCCTCAGATCCGAACACGAAGGACGTTATGAATTTGCGCCAATTCTGCGGTTACAAGTTCACTGTGCAGACCGAAGGTACCTCTTATTCTGGGCGTCTAAAATACCTTCAGCTATGCCGTTCAGCACTTATTACCCATCCGCTACAGTGGCAAGAGTTCCACACACACCTGCTTCGCCTTTCTGGTCCGGACATTAATTACATCGAAACTTCGGAGAACTTTGGTAATTTGGAGTCTGTCATGGAGTATTACCGTACCCATGACGATGAGGCAGAGGAAATAGCAAGAAACAGCTATGAGACCTTTACGCGGCGATACCTTACCCCTGCAGCAGTAAGTCTAAGCAAACCACCGAGGTCCAAGCACTGGTATACTGATCAAGCATAGGTGACATGCTACTGGAGACGCCTCTTTGTGTCGTGGGCTTCAGTTCAAGGTTATGAGCCGCAACTGTATGCACCAGACAGGAAGGGTAACATGGTGATGCGTGCTACGCCATGGACAGCTTTCGCAGCAAATTGGCCCAAGGACCCCTCCATTATTCCTTGATTTTCGAATGCATTTTTTTGGAGTCGGTTAGAAGGGGGTGGCTTGCATGATTGGTACTACAGTTCAGATACGATACCAGGATATACATGATACCAAATGTAACCAACACAATATCAATGCTCAGGTGATAGAATACTGAAGACAGGGAATGATTCAGCACTCAAGTTCAAGATGTATCGGCGGGCTTGCATGGTGTTTCCAAAGTAATGCAAACAGACAAGTGTAATCAATCACCAAGCTAAGTGAAAATTGGCTTTACAAAAAAACCGACTCACCACGTGTCTGTGGTCAGCGCAAGGTTCATCTCGCGGCGCAACGCAACTTTCGGTGCATACCGTCAGAATAACCTTACGGAGTACTTCCATTCATATTTGAAGTTTGTGCATGACGCCATGATTGCTCAAAAGCTTGGTCAAATTGTAAGAAAACAGATATTGCAATGGCCGTCCCCTAGACGGTTGAAAACTTTTGTAGTTTCCGTCTGCACATCGACACGTTGAAGCGACGATAGCCTACCACTATACTAGCATATCACTGCGTGCTCCGCGCTTTTTCGATATCTTGCTCCTTCAGCTCTCTCAGCTTACCAGTATTAGCAATACCTCCCGTTACCGCGGCACCGACAACCTCCTTGACAAGGCCCAAGGTGCCAACTTCATTCAAGTAGTAACATATGTACTTGCTCTTGACTTCTATCAAGGTCAAGCGTGGATCCTCTGGTCCACCAGTATGCTTCCCATCACCTAGGTCACCGAACCACGCCCTCACACCCTGAGTCCAGATATCCTTGATGCGCGGATCACTGTTGGACGTGGTTGTCGCCGTCCCAGACACGCTAATCCAATCTTGAGACTTGGAGTCTTGAAAGGTGATTTGGACTTCCTTGTGCTGGTCGAGGTCTTGAAACTTGCGCGAGTTTTTGTTTGAAAGGAATAGGAAGTCTGGCCCTACACGCTTGGCTACGCCCATTGAGCGACCAACGGGTCCTGGTGCCAATGTTAGATGATATTCAAGACTGTCTGAGTTGTGTGCAAGACATACCAGTCCCATTCCTGTAGGTGTTTAAAAGGCAGATCTTCTTTCCATCAACCATGTCGAAGAATTGCTTGATTTGCTGGTCCTTGGGAGTCTCATTGTCGTATTGCTTTGCAAGAGATGGGTCAGTTTGCGAGTTCATCTCGCCTTGGTGTAATGCCTCGGGCATTTTGAATGGGCAGCTGGATGAGAAAGTTTTGGAGGGTGTGAAATTGTAGGATCTGGAGCTGGGCAAATATCGAGGGCAGCTCGGTGATGATGCAGCTAGTCTATGCATGCTACGTATTAATAGTCTAGGAGCTGCCATATCGCCGTGAACGTGAATGTGAACGCAACAATGATATCAGAGGTCAGGTTGTCTTCTATGACGAGCCCAGATTGCCTGAGCATACCTAGGTATGAATGACGATTACAAAATATCGTGTAACACGACTGCATTCTTTGTTCGGGCATTTTGGATGACTAAGTGGATTGTTGGAGATGGGTAGTCACTGGTCAGTGATGAAATATGCAATGACACAATTGTGGGGTTGCTCTGCATTATGGCCAGATCTCGTAGGTAGTTAATTAAACCTCTCAAGCCACGTTACAACCAGCCAGATATCAAAGCGATGAAGAATGGCCAATTTGCACTTATTGCGTATTCAAAGCCAGTCCAATATTGGTGACACGGGCACGTGCCGGGGTTTCCCGAGGGGTGCGAGTTGTGCAAAGGCGGCTAGGGGCGGATAGCTACAACCCAATATGATCTTCACACACCCTGCGAACCCACAACAAACATCCCCACAACAGACTGTTCGCACACCCAGCATGACCCACCCACTGCACCACCAATTGCAACAGCAACCCGCTCCTACTAATACCTACACTTCCCCTCCGCTCCCAGAATATGTGTCGGCTCCAGATTATCATGAGGGGCTCAAACAGATTCGCGCCCATTTGGGCCGCGACTGCGGGTTTGGTATCGCAATCTCAAGAACCAAGTCTTATACACCTCAAAAAACAGGCGAGAAGAGGATCACCAGGGTTGCTCTGCAATGTGCAAGATCCAAAGACTACAAGAGCAAAGGAGTGGGCCAGAAGGTGTATGCAACTAGAATGACGGGTTGTCCATGGCGTGCAAAGATGGTGCCTCATCCGGGAGGAGGTTGGAAAGTTACGCACGTGTGTCCAGAGCACAACCATCCACTCAACGACCAACTCGATGATCGAGGTTTACCTCCCCGGGCTAGAACGACACCAGCAAAAGCCGCTCGTGCAGCTGTAACTGCCACTGAGCGTGGTTTCGGGACGCCGCCTGGAGAAGCCCAATTGCCAACACAAGCTACGTACATACCCACTATGTCTGCCGTGTCTGCTTGGCCTACAACCACTGCGAGTGGTATCAAGGTATGGCTCTTGTAAGCTTTGGACGGGAAACCCAGACTAACAAGAGCTTTTTTCTCTGCAGCGGACTATCGTTCCTATGCTTCATCGACTGCTCTCCGCATCTCGCATTCCGTTCCCCATGGACCAACCCATGTTTGTGAGTTATAATGAAAAGTTCAATGAAATGCTGGGCGCCCACGCAGATCTCAAACTAGCTTTGCAAGAAAATTTTCCATTTGCACACGAGGCCGGTGTCTACTTTCCTTCGACTGATTCCGTCTACATTACTAGCAACCAATTCGACATGCCCAATGGAAGAGAGAAGGTTGTGGTGGTTAGCAAACTTGCCCGCAACTTGTACGGCGAATGGACACGACATCAGGTACCCCACGAAGTACGCATGCCCAGTGGAGGTGTTCGCTACGACGATGGCATTCTAGACGGAGTCTTGTTCTGTTCTCAAGGCGACCTTGAAACTCCCAGCGGTCTAGTTCAGGTTGAAGCAGAGTATCCATTCCGCCTTCGCACACTCCTTGACAATTACCATGGACGTCGTTTCAATTCACTCAAAGATGTCACGATTCACTCTGACGGTTCGATATGGTTCACTGACCCAGTGTATGGATATGACCAGGGTAACAGACCACCCCCAGAGCTGCCAAATCAGGTGTATAGATTCGACCCGCACACTGGCGACGTCAGAGTCATGGCTGATGGATTCGGTCGACCTAGTGGTGTCTGCTTTTCACCGTATGAGAAGGTGTGCTATATCTCCGATACAGACTTTATCCATGGAAATGGGAATATCGACTTCACTCGAGCATCAACCATTTATGCCTATGATGTTGATGAACGGCGACAGTCCAAGTTTCTTACGAATAAGCGAGTCTTCGCCATGGCTGATGTGGGCGTTCCAGATGGTTTGAAGTGCGATACAGCTGGCAATGTGTATGCTGGCTGTGGTGACGGGCTCAGTGTTTGGAGCCCGAGTGGTGTCTTACTGGGCAAAGTGCTAATTCCCGGTGGTCTGGCCAACTTTTGCTTTGGCAAGAAGGGTGAATTGTTTTTGTTGAATGGCAAGAAGTTCTGGGTGCTCAAAGTCGCCGATACGGTGAAAGGCGCAGCTTTGAATCGCGATAACATGAGGACGGATGAGCCAACTTATCAAGAATGATAGTAGGCATGGACATACCGTGGCATTTCTTTCTTTTCTTTTTTATCATCATCAATAGAGATACCCGAGCAATATAAGCAAAAAAAAAGTATGGTAGATGATATCATAGTAAACTCTGTGTGGACAGAATGTCCCTGTGCACTAAAGCAAAACGGCTATGCAATCAAACCTACTAAAACAGCACTCCCATATATATACAATCACCTTCCCATGAAGACATCGCCACACCTCTCCGTCTCCGCATGCTCATGATAAAGGAAGCACCTACTCCCCCTCCATGGTTTACAGCTCTCCCATTTTCTCACTCTCTTTGCCAACGTCTTGGTCTCTTCCCCAGCACCTCCTTCCGTTGCTTCACCATTCGGACCAGCAGCAGTACTAGTACTCGTGTTTGTACTTCGCTCCTCAATAAGTTCCCACTTTCCTCTCCCGTCATCCCAGCCGGCCATGCACACACCGCCTTCTACACAGCGCGTACAAAATGCTAAACAACACTCTTCGCATGCGACTGCAGCAAACCTGGGTGGCAGCATAACGCGACAATTCTCGCACGCATGTGTACTATGCCATGATTGAGGACTCCACATTACTAATCTGTGTCGCTGCATCGCTTGTTCGACAGGCCTCTTCAGTAAGACTGTTAAGTCACGGAGAAAGCCCGCATGCCACGTATCAGCATGGCTTTCCAACAATCTGTCTGTTTTCTTGAACGCAAATAGATCGAGGACAAGATTTCTCAAGGGTGCGGAGTCGCGGATTTCAGAGTATAGAATGCGTGTGTCACTTGGCGTGAGGACGCTGTTGGTTTGATCAGCTAGGTCGGCGATTACATCGATGACTGCATTTCGTAGGCCTTCGAAGCAGAGTCGGTCCGCAAGCGCATAAGTATGGAGCAGGGTGTAGTAAGCGGGTTTCCCATCTCTAAAGGGCGGTGGGATGGCGCTGGTATAGAGCCATGAGGTTAGGAGCTGAAAATGCGATACATCGACATCGTCAAGTTTGATAGTATTTGACGTTGATTCTGTGAAGGGGCCGGTGAGGGCGGCACGGAAATATGCAGATTGCAAGGTCAGAAGCGAAGTGTGAATACTGAACGGCGTGGCTTTGGGGCCAATAAGGAGCGTGCTGGTCTTTGTCAGATCAGTAGGTTTGGCTCTAGGATGTGTTAGTAACCCCGGTTGCTGGTATAAGTCCCTTGCGTACTTTACGCACCTAAGTTGTCCAGCTCGTGTGCCAGTCCAAGTATATGGTGGAGGAAGGTTCGTTGGAATGCGACCTGTGTCCCCACTGACGTTGTACGTAGTTTTGACCGTCATGTTGTTTGTCGCAGGATGATCGACCCCTTTCTTTTCAAAACTTTGGGATTGAACTGCTCTAGAGACTACGTAAGCGATGGCGACAATATGGCAAAGTCATTCGAAGGAGTCGTTGTGCAGTGTGCGTGGACTTTGAAGGTGTTGGTATACTTACCGCAAGCAGCATGTCTTTCAAGCTCTGAAGAATGTAGATTGGAATGCGTAGAAACAATCACAATACTTAGAAACGGTAGCTTATCCTGTGTTTGATGAAACAATTGCTTTGTGGCTGCGTGCGGGCCGTATCGCTTGTTATACTCAATCACAGGGCAAGCATACATGGTGCCGAAAGCGGTTCTTTGTTGTGACAAGTCCGACAAAGACGTCCAGGCTGGTCTCAGAGAGCCGAACCATGGGCTGGGTATGTTTGAATAACATAATGAACAGTAGCAGAATAATGGAGTGAAATAGAGTGGAGAAATGCGAACGTGGTTCGCGGGTAAAATTCTCAGGTATCATATAGCATTTTCTAGCATCTACTATACACAACCTCAACGCAGACCGAGTGAATCGAGATTCGTTATGTAATATTAGAGGCGAAGAGGTCGTTATATTCACTCGACGAATTGCTTGACATCTACGGAGAATTAGCTTCCTGGCCCGACTGGAAATCTTAGTCGACTTACTGTTAAGCCACCTGATGTACTCTTGCTGCTCCTTATGGTCGATGTAGTCAGGAATGAACAGAGCCAGGCGGGTGTTAATGCCACGCTCCTCAAGGTACTTCTCCAACAAGATCTGGAGATCCTCATCGAGGTTGTTGAAGGGTGGGCCAGTGTACAAAGTCCGCCTTGCCCAGTCCTTCTCAGCAGTTGCAGGATCTGCAAGGTCTGCAGATGGGAACCAGTACAGATCTTCAATGAGGAAGTCACCGTCCTGAGCCGTAGCTTCGATGGCAAGAGCACCCTTGCCTGGGCGCTCAATACGGATGCTGGCGTGTGCGGGGAAGCCTTGCTCGTTGCCATCGTCCTCCAAATCGTCATCAATGTCCTCATTCTCCTGCGCTACGCGCATGTTACCATCCTGAGCCTTGCCCTGGTTGACAGCACCCTTGGTGTTGGCGCCTCCAGACTGAACATCCATGTCGGCATCGTCGAAAGCCCCATCCTCGACAAGATCCTCGTTTGTGGGGTTGTTATTCAGGTCGGCGGTGGTGAAGGTAATTCGAATCTTTTCATTGCCAAAAGTTCGGGTCAGGGCGACTTCCTGGTGACCGGGAGTGTCCTCGATCTGCACAGACGTGAGTTTAACGTTGCCACTGCCTATGGAAAGAGAGTTAGTTATACCTCAAAGGGGCTGTTCTCAAGATACTCCTTGATATTAGCAGACAAATCTTCATCCTCCTTCATGTTCTCTTCCATTGAGATCTCGCTTTGCAATTTCGCAACCAATTCTTCGTTGACTGTGTATTCATTAGTCGCGCTCCAAGTTTATGGAACATATTCTCAGGTTCCATACCATCACCGCCACTCCTTTCTCTCCTTACTGCGGATAGATGAAAAGAGGCTGTGAGTCTAGGGACTGGAGTAGCCCATGCTGGCTGGAACGCAGTAGCCTGTCGTAGGAGACATGTCTGCGGGCGGATAGACTTGGTGGAGAGACGAGCCGCTGCGCGTGGAGCGCCACGAGCAAAACCGCGTAGGGCAAGCATTTTGTATGTATGGAGCAGATTGGATTTGATCGAGAGAAAAGAAGTAAAGTGGAGTCTTTCGATTGCATTCGAGAAGTGGTGGTTTCGCGGGTCCAAGCGTCAAAGCTCGCCAAGAATGACGCGGAGCTTTGGGGTACTTCACGCCGACTATTAAATTTCATGACCGCCTGCCGTTATCGGGCAGCTCAATTGCGTCTCAGTGGTGTAAATTATCACATAGTCCTCGATAGACACTATTGGCCTTTGTAGCCTTTCAAAGCTTTACAAAAACCCCTTGGCTCGCAAGTATCGCGCGCAATTGAAGGATTAGTTAACTAGTTAACTAAGTTCTACGTCACAGCGTGTAGAGTCATCTAGTTATCGATAGTTCACACACCGCGCACGCGACTAAAGCGCAACAAAGCCCTGTTTAAGGCTCAAATACCTCGGGAGAAACCATACATGATATAGAGTGACCCTATATATCATAGCATGGCAACGACACAGCCAGAAAAGAAAAAGGTAGTTGCAAATCAATCCGCTTGACCATGCAATGACTGAATCTCGACAGCCAAGCGCATTGCGCTCAATTATAGCTGGTGCAACTGCAGGAGCTGTTGAAATATGTATTCAAGTCTTACATCCATCCAATTGAGCTTTTGCTGACTCTCGTCTCTAGCAATCACGTATCCCGCTGAGTGTGCGTAGCGGAAAGAAATCTTACGAAACGAATACTGTCCTAACTCGTTAATAGTTGCAAAGACACGATCACAACTAAATCGAAGATTACCGGATGGGAAAAGGCTACCATGGCCACCGTTTGGCAAGCAGTGGTATGCCGGCTGCACAACTCTGATCATTGGCAATTCATTAAAGGCTGGAATACGTATGTGATAATAAGGTCATGCGCTTGAGGAACTGTATTGATCTGGCGTCCAGGATTTGTCGCATTCGACATGTATAAAAATATGCTCTCGGATGCTGAAGGGAAGATTTCTGGGCCTGCAACCGTGGTTGCAGGCTTCGGTGCTGGAGCTACCGAATCGTTATTGGCAGTGACACCATTCGAGAGCATAAAGACACAATTGTAAGCTTGATCGTTCTTTTATTGGTGATACCACTGACAAGCCCGCAGAATCGATGATCGCAAATCTGCAAATCCGCGCATGCGAGGTTTTATCCATGGCTCCAAAATCATCGCTCAGGAGAAAGGCCTACGAGGCTTCTTTCAAGGTTTTGTGCCAACGACTGCACGACAAGCTGCGAATTCGGCCGTTCGATTCTCTAGTTATACATCGCTCAAACAATTGGCCCAATCTTACGTAGCGCCAGGCGAGAAATTGGGAGCACTGAGCACCTTCGGCCTTGGTGGCATGGCTGGCATAATAACAGTATACACAACAATGCCAATCGATACCGTCAAGACGCGCATGCAGTCAATAGAGGCACAAAAGTCGTACAAGAACAGTCTGGACTGTGTGGTCAAGATTTTCAGGGACGAGGGTTTGCTGACATTCTGGTCTGGCGCTCTACCTCGGTTGGGTCGATTGATTCTAAGCGGCGGTATCGTTTTCACAATGTAAGTACCCTACTGTGCGCGCCGGTGGAGCTTAACTCACTAGCCACAGGTACGAAAAATCTATGGATTTCATGGATAAGCTCGACCCTCAAGGAAAGTACATCTGAGTACATTGAGCATCTGAAGATAAGAAGCCTTGGCTGTGTGCCTCAATACAAGGGCCAATGTATGGTCGTGTAATATTACAAAAACATATGCAATGGATGGTGGATTACGTCCCCTTCTCTAGCATTTCTCAGGACATTTTAGATTTCAGAGACTCAATCCAAATTGAGCAAATCACGATTAGGGTACAATGCGGTTTCATCGTTATTGTTATCAAAGCTATTGCCTTGCAATTCGAATCAATGCATTGATATACTTGGCAATTTTATCAGTCGTCCAACTCCCTCCCAAAATCAATCAACCTTAGTTTCCTCGCGTCTTTGGGATGGAACTGCGCAATCTTCGCTCGCACCAAAAACCTACTGGCCGCAGAATCCCTCTCAAGCTGGAAGTACGCCTTCCCACCACCTGGGCCCGCTAACGTAGCGAAAAGATTCTCAATCAATTGCCTCATATCTGCATCTGCGGCTTCGGCTTCAGTCGGTGGCTCACCTTCCTCGGCGCCCTCAATAGCAGAAGCTTTGCTGCCCCAGATCTGGTCAATTCTGCGCTGACGAGACTTCTCTGAGACAGGCTTCTTGGTAGATTTGGTGCGCCCTTTCTTGGTGAAGCCAGCAGCAAGCACATCATCTTCCACATCGAGCATGTCACCTACAACAGGGCCACCTAATTCTTCAGCTGCAATCATGGCAGCTAGATAGTCATTGATGAAGTCGTTCATCGATTCGCCTAGGCGTTGCATTTCTGCGTCACATCTATCCTTTTGTGCGCGCTTAGTTGCAATGAGCTCGCGGGCCAGTTGTGCAGAGGTTTTCTGCGAGTGTTCTTCATGCTGGGACCTGAGACGTTCAATGCGATTTTCCATGGCTTGCATGAGGAGATGCGCATCTTGCAGGTTGCCTTCTTCGCGGCGGAGAATGGATTCTGATTTGGCGATTTGTTCAGATGTATTGGCGATGGTCTGTTTAGTTCCCTGGACGTTCTGCTGGATGGTGCGCGCTGCTAGGAGCGCTGGAAGAATTGAGCCTTGGGCTGGGAGTAAAGTTGGTGTGCGCTTGAGGTTGTTGTACGCGTCTTTGACAGCGCGCAGTTGTTGCAACTTTTGATGTGGATCTTCAGATGCAAAAGCCATGGCTTCAACGTCGACACTAGTTTGAGACTTCAGCTACATTTTCATTAGACATGAGGCTGTTCCCGTTCAATTGCATCACGGACCTTGTCTAATGCTTCTTGTTGTTCCTGGACGCGCGCCTGGAGCTCTTTGATTGTTTGCTTCAAACGCGCCTCAGTGTTGGACGCGTCAAAGTCCATCTGGCCGTCCTGAAAGTCCCGTGCTTCTCTTGCATACTCCCGTATCTTCTCAAAAGATTCTGTCTGCTTTTGTGCCATGATGTGCAAAGTGACGATTCACGTGGTTAAAACGGAATAGAGGACTGCAGGTCCGTTTCTGTAACCACGCTGGAATGATAACTAAGGGATAGGCCCCGAAATCAGACAAGCTGCTACAAGCCTGCAGCACGTCCAACAACTGATTATGCTGTCTTCAAATTCGTGTTCAGTTGCCTTCACCTCGATACTGAGCCACCTTTACTTGGACGCATCCATGGACCTTTCCCAAAGCGGCCTGTCACGTGATGCTGGTGCCTAGTCACGTGACCTACTAGCGCGCCAAGGGCGACCTCCGCTCCAGTTTCCCATTAGGCCCGCAAACTACGTTTGCCCCAACTTCCTCTCCTCGCACAACCCACCCACTGCGCTCAAATCAGCACCCAGTGCCCCTTCCCTAGCATCACCACTGCCCCTTTCCATTGTTAGCAGTTTTCTCGCTGTGAACCAAGGCGCGCAACTTCGACTTGTCCGCTTTCTGAGACGCCGGCGTGCCTGCCGACAAGGTTTGACAAGCCAGCTTTCTTTACTTGGGCCTTTCTTCTCCTCGACACTTCGCCCCAGAAAGCACTCATCCATCCTGTCCGACTCTTCCGCTCCTCCTCACAAGCACCAGCACCAGCACCCGTGGTCTCACTTTCTGAGACCTCGTCACTCCGACACCTGCACCACTACCTGCACGCTCCAAACCCTATCCCAGCTCCGACGACCTCACTTCCACGCTCCCTTCAACCACCCAATCGCAATCTCCCATCATTCGCCAGCACCAGCACGCTTTCTTTGACGGCCCCTGCTGTACATAACGTCGAATAATTGAACAAGTTCCACAATCTCGCTTGAGCGCGACCCGGATTGTGAAGATCACATAGACACATTTCAAGACTCACATAGCAAACCATGTCTTCTTCACCAACTATTGTAGCTTCCTCCGCAAAGCGGCCTCTGGAGGAGCCTTCTTCGCCTGCCGGACCTAATGATCAGCCAGATGCGAAGCGTCCAGCTCTTGACAAGATGGTTAGAGAAGAACCCAGCGCGGACAATATTGATACTGCGCAACCCGTACAGGGCGAAGGCATTGCCACTGAGGATATCAAGGCAGACGATCTGAGGTCTGAAGATGCTGCCCACTCTGCCCGCCAAAACGGCATCGCGACCACCTCAGACACTGTCGTCCCTGATGCTCCATCCATCCTTGAGACCCAGCCCATCCAATCCACATCTAGTGCCAATGGCCGGTCCATGTCACAGCACCAGCAAGTAGATGAGACCAACTGGCTGCATTTGCGCTCGTGCATTGGCACAAGTGAAGCCGCTACCATTATTGGCAAAGGTGGTGAGAACGTCACTCAGATTCGGCGATTGTCTGGAGCAAAATGCACCGTCAGCGACTACTCCCGTGGAGCCGTTGAGCGCATTTTGACCGTTAGTGGTCAGGTCGATGCAGTGTCCAAAGCATTCGGCTTGATCGTTCGCACCCTGAACCAAGAGGACCTCGAGACTCCATCAACGTCAACCTCCAAGGCTTACCCTATGCGACTACTCATCCCACACATCCTGATCGGCTCCATCATTGGAAAAGCTGGCGTCCGCATCCGCGAAATCCAGGACGCTTCGAATGCCAAGTTGAACGCGTCTGACACTCTTCTTCCAAACTCTGGGGAGCGATCCTTGGTCGTCCTTGGTGTGGCTGATGCTGTGCACATTGCCGTGTACTATGTCGCCCAGACTCTTGTTGAGCAGTTGACTGAGCGTTTTGGTGGACCAGCTGCATCCCAATACGCAACCCGTAGTGGCATGGCTGCGAATGTTGTTCCTGGCGGCATGTCTGTCCAGCCATACGTCCCACAGCCTGCTGGAGGTCAGTACTCTCATCCTACTAACTTCCGCCGTCAAGAACCCCAGCGCACACCTGCTCATGGCGGATACGGCGCCCCTCAAATGCACGGCCAGCCAGCCCAGCCTGCTCCCTATGGTCATCCCAACATGCCATACAGTGCTGGTTCTCCGAGCCGTGCCCACTATGGCGGCCCTGCACAGCCAACTGCCTATAGCGGTCATCATGGTGCAGCACCTGTGACACATGGTGGAGGTTCTAATCAATCAGCCGTCTCGATGCCCGGTCAGCCCCTAACCCAACAGATCTTCATTCCCAATGATATGGTTGGCGCCATCATTGGTAAGGGTGGTGCAAAGATCAATGAGATTCGTCAACTCAGTGGCAGTGTTATCAAGATCAATGAACCAACCGAGAATAGCAATGAGCGTCTCGTCACCATCACTGGTACTCAAGAATGTAACCAGATGGCCCTATACATGTTGTACTCCCGCCTCGGTTTGTTTCACGACACTCTTCAATCCAAACGCACAGCACTGATGATTTATTAGAATCGGAAAAACATCGGATTTAAGACACAACTACTCGTGAACGTCCGCCAGCACAAGTCGTGCCTTGAGAGATGAGGCGGCTGGAATCTCTACTATGTTTCGGGAATGGGCTTTCATGCGTATGGCGTAGTGGTTGATGGTTTTTGGGTCTTCATCATAATACACGTTCGCTCTCTGGCCAATGGCTTTGATATGCGCGGACGACGTCGACTGGCGTCCTTTTTTCACGGCCTCATGGTGTGGATCATTTCTTTCATGGGCAGCGACACTGGGTCAATTAGCAAAAAGTCTTTTCCCCCCTGAAGAACATTATTGAACCTGTGACCACTTTGCCTTTTCATTACGATGACATTATCAGTCATTGATCGGTTCATGTGCCTGGTCGTCTTTCCAAGCAGACAGCATGGCCCCTCTTCGATGAAGCCACTGGGTTTGAACGAACTTATAGCCTACTGAGGTCAGCCTCTATCTGCATATCCTACAGGCAGCCTCATAACTTTAGTTTCATCCTCTCCAACAGCGCTCTAGCCCCCCGCAAGATGACTTTGACACATTCCATGTTCCCCGCTAAAAATCACGGGTAGGGATTATGCGACTGGGAAACATGGGCGATGACAAAAATCGTACAAGACACTTTCAGTATGCATATTACATATGGGTACTTATGGAGCAGGAGATGCTTAGGCTGAAGTTTCCTTCTGCATCCACACATATATGGCGACCATCACAAGACAGTTTTGCCATTTAAACAAATTGGCGAAATTTGTGATTTTGGCTGGTTATCTTTTGTTTATATCTTTGTCCACATGTAAAAGAAAGGCGGTATAATACGAGCCAAGCTCCATGATTACCATAAACAATTTTGCATACCTAATAGTTAAATTTAGGAAGGCTTTTTCTTTGATTGATTATAATGTTTTTTTTTCAACATATGGTATGCATGTCATCGAAACCATTGCGTACGATATCATTCCCCCCCCC
>SSBG01000006.1:314897-331193 GCA_028220655.1 Shiraia bambusicola | reverse complement strand
ACCCCCCCCCCCCCCCCCAACATGATCCTCTGTATTTCTTCACTGCCATCACAAACGCAAACTTCAGCTCCAAATAATAACAATGCCCATACACAAAGAGTTAAGACGCTCACGCAATCCACGAATAAAGCGGATCCCCCTTCCCTCCCCTCCAAACCAGTGTATCCCCTATCAACCCCGTAAATTCATCCTTCCCCTTCCAACACAAGCGAGTGGACCTAGCAGCTCCCATCCGCGCGGCAAAGTATCTACATAGTAGGTAGGTAGGTATGTAGATCCACGCAAACCCCCCTTTCCCTAAAACCCAATACATTTTTGTCGTCGACCCCGAGATCAACACGCCCATCGATTCCCACCATCTCTAGCTCCCTATTAGTTTATTTTTCCCTCCCCCCTCTCTCCTTCTATTTGTGTGTTTCTCCAGGCTGATGATCCTTTCGCTTACCCTAGTACATCTGGGAAGGCACCATAGCCTCCTAGATGACTATTCTCTATGGAATTTTCCTAAAAGGTACATTAATTAGTACGTATATTGACCCAAAGCCGTTAATAGCGGTAACAGTATTCTTTCCCCCCCCCCCCCCCCCCCTACCTTTTCTCGGCCACAAGCGACTAGCGAATGAGAACGTGTAGATGGGTAGGTGACTTTTTTATGTTTTTTTTTTTTTGTGGCAGGGGGATCAATAGATGCTTACTTTGGAGCTATGCATTGCGTGAATCAGGTACATAGGTAGGGCAAAAAAATAAAAACGTCGCTGCGTATGCCCCCTTTGTGCAGAGATCTTCTTGTTATAACTATCGTCATAGTATATATTATGTGTGTGTGTGTGTGTGTGTGTGTGTGTGTTTGTTTTTTTTAAAAAAAAAGAGAATAGGTTACAGATACATAGGTAGTTAGGTATGCTGATACCTGATGGTAATATGCTAGCTCGGGATGCCCGAATGCATGCTTTTGTCAAACATGTAGGTAATTAATGGGTATTGTTGTAATGGTAGCACCTACCTAATAGGTATTACTAGGTATATAATTACATACTTTGTGTGTGGTAGCGGGACTGGCCGATTTTGCGGGCCTTTTTTTTTTTTCTTCTTTGGAAGCCGGCGGGAGTCGTCACCATAGCCCCAGTCGATTGCTGTGTATAGAACTTGTTGGGGCCGCGAACCAGGGAATAGGGTGTAGGATTGGGATTTCACCTAGGTGTCTACCCTACGTACGGAAAGCTGGGGTAGGTTTTTGTTGCCACGGGATCATGGGGCATGGCGGAAAGTCCATCGGATATTGTTTAGTGGATAATTGCTGACCTGTCCATTTCAATAAACATGTAGTAATTAATATTATTTTCGCGTGTACTACGTAGAATGGGGCAATTGTTGCAAGGCTGAATCAATTACGTATCCTATGGGAATAAGTCTTTCAAAGGTCCGATAATAGTTTGTTTCTTTTTGTGGCAAGAGGACCGTGATTTGGAACCATTATCCTTTTTGTTTGCTTTTCACACACACACACACACTCTCTCTCTCAGGTTAGAAAGGGCTCAAAAAAAACCCCCGGCGGTGTTTGCAAGCGTCACAAGTCGTCTTTGACTTCGTGGCGATGCTGTTCAATGTTGAATGGATGCTTTATTGACCGCAAAAATGCCGAGTGTACACAGCCTCAAAATAATGTATCCTCTAGGCTGTGTGAATGGTGATAATATCTCTGGTTGACTTTGCCAAATGGAGTAACCGCTCCTATACGGTCACGTGCGGATTGTATATGTAGTTCCCCTACTAATTAACTCGAACAGCTGAAACAAATACGAGGAATTATTGAGCCGCAAAGCCACCGATGAAGATTATCTTATTACCAGCTCTCGATTTAGACCAAAAGGAGGAGCAGCAGACGTCTTGGCATCAATATCCTGGTATTTGTTCTGCAAAGCAGCGAGCAGCAATTGGCGGACAAATCACACAAATGCAGGTAAAAGCAATAAGCTCTCCAGGCTCTGGGCTCTAAGCCTTTTTTGTCGACTAGCGCTTTCTTGCTATCATTATGGCGCGGTAGTTGCCGCCCCGTACAGCATCGCTTTCGCACTCTGCTCCGTATGCATATACTGGTTCAGTGGTTCCTGGACAAATAATTAGTCTCTCTTCTTCCTGAAATGGTATGTAGTCAGGATTCTGACTGCATGGCCACTATTGCACAATGCAAACGTGGCTCCAGCAGGTACTCTGTATGCACCAACGGCCATGGCGCGCAACCGGGACGGGAGTACCTAGGCAGTCCAGGTGTGCGTCAGCGGCGTGAATTGATTGACAATTAACCATGTAGTAACTACCATGTAGGTAGTTGTTTGCGATGATCGATTGTGTATGTAGTACTAGCAGTGGGTGTTTCAACGTCAGCTGTCCCAAGGGACTCGGGAGATCCAAGGTGTTTTGGGCAAAACTCAGTAATTAGCGAAAATCGGCTTGTTTTTTGTTTTGGGTATTAGTTAGTTTTAGCCGCTATATCTAGGGACTACTTAATTATCACCCTAGTAACTAATAGTAATATATTATAATTTACCCCAGTGTAAGCTTATTAGCTAAGAGAGCCTAAGATGTATCTACTAAATAGTAAAGTAGGAAAGCTTAGTATAGTTATAGTAACCTTTATAAGACTATACTATACAGCGCTATATAGTTTTAGTATAACTTTGTATAACTAAGTATAACTAATAGTTAGTTAATTACTTAACTACTAACTTATTAAGATAGCCTTAGAATAATTTAGTAGTTATTATAAATTTATAATATAACTAGTTAGTTAAGTTATATATAACTATTAACGCGCGTTAGTACTGTAATCCCCTATACTCAGTAGTTTCAAGTTTGGCTCCAACAATCAGTTCACATCGTACGACGGCGCCTCGATCGCTTGTTGGCGGCCGAGCCAAGATACTTAGCCTGCACGCAATAATACGAGACAAAAAAAGGGAGATGCTTTTCCATTTGGGCAGATGATCATGGAAGCTGTGGAAGCGAGAAATTAGAATGTGGAGAAGATGCAGTAATTACCTAGTAAAGGAGAGAACAGTCGAGACTCGAGACTCGAGACTCGAGATGCTGCCTATCAACATGGAACACTTGCGCGGATCAGGTGAGGTTACATAGTCATAGATACTACATAAGTTAATAGTGATGGATAGGTAATACATACATAGTAGGAGTGTCCAGATTCCAGAATCAGATCTGAGATTACCTACCTACCTATGAAGAACTTTGGGCGCCTGAGCGGCAGGGAACGGAAATTGGCAATTGCCCCTTTTGCCGCGCGACATGGATTATCATCGCAAAAGCCCAGGTTCCAGAACCGAGAAAGTGTTGATGCTCAAGAGAGTCAAGGATGAGATTTTTTAATTAGGCTTGCGGCCCCGGGTATCGCACTGAGAGAATCGAGATCGGGGGCTTTCCCGATGGCTTCTCCCTTTCTCTCTCTCTCTCTCTCTCTCTTTCTTTTTTTGTTTTCTCCATGGTGCATTTTGTGCCAGACTCGGTGGTGGTGGGTGCACTGGTGACTCGTGACTCGTGAGACGGCATACTATGTAATTGCAGCACACGACTCACCGCCAAGTGCGATGAAGATTAGTGATCACTGCCGCCATGGTGGGCAATCTCCGGGTTAACTTTGTGACGATGGCCGAACGATTCCGCAAGCTGGTACCTAGTATGTATAGGTACTCCTCCGTAATAACAATAATAATAATACCTAGGCAATAGGGAATGCCTACCGACCTACCTACAAGCACATGCAACCTAGGGCGAGTCATAGAGGCCCAACAAGGCTCGGGCTCAAACGTTAATTACCTACCTAGGTAACAGGTTCCCATAGCCGTGGTGCACGATTATCTCGCATGCCCGCGTGGGCGGAGCTGTCACCGTCTGGCCAACGGTTTGGTCTGTCAGATTCCCATGATCTGCGAGCTTAATTCTACCTCTAGAGTCTATGTAGGGAGTACTAATAATGTGTCAGGCCAGACTCACCGACTGACGAGCGGGGTATACAGGACTAGTACACCGACTGGCATTTAGCATAAACTTACTTGCCTTTGTGTGTGTGTGTGTGTGTGTGTGTGTATGTATGTATGTGTGTGTGTGTGACATGTCCACGGGTGTGTGTGGCGGTGCAGTACCTAGCAGGGTTCCAAGGTTTGACTTGTGTGAGCGTGTGAGTGAGTGAGTGAGTGAGTGAGTGAGTGAGTGTGTGTGTATGTGTGTGTGTCACTGTGTCTGTGGGTGTGTCGCCGTGCATCTTGCTGTGCATATTAATTACCATGTTCGAACCTCTGGGGTCTGGACGACTCGACACCTCAGCCGCGTGACATGGCACGTGGGTGGCGAAGACATTAGTTAGGTACACAGTATTAATTAATTCAAACGCCACATGGCTCTATGTGGCGCGTGTCGGTGGCTGATGCATATCTGACCTCATTAGTAGCCGTTCCGAGCCGCGTTATCTAAAAGCAAAGATCTACATACATACGTCCATCTTATACATACATAGTACCGCATGGATTCATTCGTCGATCAACAACGGTTTTCTAATTTTAGACCCAATTCAAGGCTTCTGATTGATGGATAGAGACATTCGCGGCAGGCACCTCTTACGCGTCTCCTGCAGCTTCTTCTTGTCCTGCCATCTATGCTCCCCATCTTCGGGGTCCACGATGGTTCCATGCCCATGTAGACAGTGGCGAATCCATCACTTCGCAAGCATTTTTCCGAGCGACGGGGCCGGAATCAGGATACCTATGAAGAAAGCCTTCTTGTTGGCGAACTGGCGCTGTGACCAGGCAGGCCTCGAAATGACGAGTCAGGACTCAGGACGCGCTACCCAAAGTCAATTTATCATAATTCTACCCACACTACCCACGTATTTCCTTCATCAGCACCACAGTCATTCGCTCGT
Source organism: Shiraia bambusicola (assembly GCA_028220655.1). NCBI lineage: Eukaryota > Fungi > Ascomycota > Dothideomycetes > Pleosporales > Shiraiaceae > Shiraia > Shiraia bambusicola. The sequence continues at coordinate 326,263 of SSBG01000006.1, read as the reverse complement.
CCCGTAGTGCCGGCTGCCGTAGCTGCCGTGCACAGTAATTCCCAACCGTCAACGTCTATTAAACGTGCGAGTGTTTCATGTTTCCACCCCAACTAGTAAACGACTGACTGACAGGCGACCAACTCATCTTCTTTTGTGCAATCACGCTCCTCCGCCGCATTCCCATTCGAGGCTTCCATGACGCTGACAACGCATAGCTACCCTCTGTCTCCTACTAAAGCCTTCTCCTGCATCTGCTCCCAAACTTCACCATAGTGTAGCCCTGTTCTGATTCGCCCAGAGCCTTCTGCAGCATGACATCAAGTCTTGGGCGCCAGTCTGATCCTGGTCTGATCCTGAGTCGTGATCGACCCTCGGCAAGTCTTGCCCACCAGCCACCTCATTTTGGATAAGCAAGGGTGGTTGATTGATGGCGACAAAATTTCTTTGTTGAACCAAATTTGGGGCTGAGCAAAGGATATTACTGAATATGGCAGTCTGGGCGAGGTAATTATTACTCTTGACATGCTGTGCGATTACACAATAGAGAAGGGGAAAAAAAAACCAGACAAAGCATAACTAGTTATACACTATTCGCAAAGAAGAAGTATGCATGACAAAACGTGTAGACATTCATTCGTCCCAAGGGAGATTGAACAATCTCCCAAAACATGACTGAGACACTAACTATTGACCCGTGTATAACTCGAAATAAAAAACACTGCTGCGTTGTATGTATGTGTATTCCGTATGTGTGTGTGTGTGTGTGCGTGTGTGTGTGTACGTAGAAATCGCTGCAATCCGCCGTGTAATCGCACCCGTCCATTGCATGTCAGTCTGAGGCCGCTGGAAATATTGTAATGGTATATGATGGGTATCGTGGTGGAGCCAAGAAGAAGAAGAAGAAGAAGAAGAAGAAGAAAAAAAAACACGCAAAAAAGAAAAAAAAAAGAAAAGAAAAGCAAAAGTATCGACAACATGGGGTTTGAAAAGGCTCACAATGAGCGCGTGGTATCTCCAATAGTCTTGCAACGCCGAAAGTCACTAAGTTGAGTCAAGCGATCAACACGACTACGCTCCTTGGAGCGATGGGTGGTTCGTCTCAAAAATGTACGAAAATGTACAGGGTCATTATATGGTGATTAAATCATTACGTGGTGGTGTCTTCAGATGGTGATACACGAAGAAAGTGACGAGTGGCGTAATTATGGTTTTCCGACCGATGTGCAAGGACATTTCCTAGAAGAGGAGACGGAGCTCGTAGCCAGTCGAGTTCACGTTTTCAATGGCGCCAATATCGCCATCCACTTGTATGTCCGTTGGTCCTGCGTCCCATTCCCGCTTCATATGGTGTACTGGAGGTGTTCCAATCTCATGAAATTCAGCCGTCATGTCTTGTTGCTCAGGTATAACAGCAATTGCATCGTCATCCATCAGGATCTGTAGTCCTTTCTGATTGATGCGTAGCGTGCGCGTGACTTTTGTCGGCTCAATGTCAATCTTCATTGCAATTCCGCTGACAAGAGCTTTCACCGTGCGCTCCATGACGTATACGGCGCGGAAATAATTGTCATCAGGCTGTCGTCCTGCAATCCTGGGCTGTACAAAGAAACACGCCACTACATGTTATCGTCAGTCACACAGGAACGAGTAAGATGTAGAGAGGGCTATGCCACATACCTGGCTTGAGCATGGGTTCGGGTGGTTGGTAGGTCTGATCGACACCCAAAGCCTCAATCCACCCCGAGAGTGCATGGTCGTCAGAATAGGGTCTTTGCACCTTGGTAGGCACATCAGCACCACCAAACAACGTGGCTGTGCCCTTGAGATCTCCCGTTGCTGTTTGTGGCAGACCTCTCCATTCGCTCGACGACATTCGTGAAGGAGGCTGGAAAGGCTGTGGAGGTTGAAACGCCGACCCACGATGTTTTTCAGAAGTCAAAGATTGGGAGCTTGGAGTGGGTGAAACAATAGACGATGCACTTGCGTGCACGCTTTGTCCTTCCCACATTTGCGCATCCGTACTCGTCTCCAGCTTGGCGACGTCTTGGTGTGGACTGGATGCGAGTTGCACTGGATGTAGGTCGGGATCGTCCTGCTCATCTCCTTTTAGATACAGCAGACTGACCGGCCTGGTAGAGCTGAACATGTCTTGAAGGGAGGCCAGCTTGTTGTGCAGGTCTTCTTCGGCCGGAGCACGTGAGCCCTGGTTCGAGTTTGCAGACGACATTGACCAAGTTCGCTTGTGTTTTGGGACCTTGCCAGGCCTCGAGTTGCCACTGCTCCTGGAGATGGAACCACTCCGCTTGCGCTTCCCAAAATCCTTCATTCCAGACTCGACTTGTGCTATTTGCTGCTTCAGTTTGTCAATGGTCTTCTTGACATGAGCAACATCGTTGGAGAGTTTTCGCTCGGCTCCATGATCTCGGAAGAGCTTGACTTTACAGAAGCATAATTCAGCGTCTGGCCTATCCTGAGGTGATGCGATCAAGCCAGACAGCAGTTCAGTCTTGGCACACAGTCGCACTGGAATACCTTTGACACCTTTGGAGTGACTGAAATCGGTCGACAGGAAATTAAATCGCACTGCCAAGGAGCACTCTGGTGCAGAGTTGTGAGCTGGAGTCCACGTAACGGAAAAGCCGTCGAATGAGGATGACTCGAGCTCCACTCTAGGTCTTCCTTGAACGTCGTTATTACCCGCGCCGACTTGGTTCGAATCCACAAACTCGACAGCTTGCAAGCGGCCGCCGCGCTGGTGGGCTTCGTTTGTTCCACGACCTTCTTTCCATAGCTGCCAGCAGGAAGCAGGGCGTTGTCGTTGCTGCTCATCCTCAAAAGAAACGCGAATGAATGTTCTATATTTCAGATTTGGCGATGTTGGCTGCGCAAGGCCTGTGTCCACCAAGGAGATGGAGTATGCTTGCCCTTTGTTGAGATAGGTGACGGGGACCTCGTCTAGCTGCTTGATCATTGCGGTTGGCGCATTCAAGGTAACATTGTAGCGAAAGTTCTGATTTGGTTGCGGTAGTGGTGGTAGTGGTGCAACAGCAGCTGCCAAACTGTCATGGTCGTAGGAGTGGGGCGCATAACCTATCAAGGGCGACTGCTCCTGCATGCCAACATCTGGAACGATGCTGGTCATGGCAGAGTCTTGGTGAGGCTGGGCCAAGGGCGCATGGTCAAATGCAGATGGTGCATGGGTGAATTGATGCGGTGCAAACGACTGTGGATGATGATGCTGTTGCTGCTGTTGCTGCTGCTGCTGCTGCTGAAGCTGGTTGGCAAAAGGGCCAACATTTTGGAAATTATGGTGAGTTCCAAGGACATGAGGGTGGAAGCCTTGGGGATGAGCAGTGGGTGGTGCCGTTTGGCCAGCATGCAGGGCGCCTTCAGAGGTGGGTAGCGAGAGTGGTGTTCCTAGGCCGAAGCTGAAGCCGGGAGTATGCAGATCTCCGGCTTGGCTGTGATAGAGAGTGTTGGTGCCGCCAGGTGTGGGCGTGTAGTAGCCTGGAGGTTGGTTTGCAAAAGAGGTAAAAGCGAAGCTGTTGGGATCGAGAAGTGAGGGTGTAAATCTCCAGGGTTCGTTGGTCCCCCTAGGGGTTGGGTCCTGGTCTTTGATGTCGTCTTGATCACCAGGGTGTCTGGAAACCCCCGCCCCATGTCTTGTTAGCGAACAGAGTGTGAGGGAGCGAGGGAGCGAGGGTTGGACAACATACCGGGAGGGGTGGGTAACATCGAGCGCATCTGAAAGAGTGTGACCAGGTAGGCTAGCTACAGAATGCGAGCGCTGAGAGAGATGGGGGAATGAAGCTTTGAATGAATCCAGCAAGTCGTCATTTGGTTTCTGCGAATTCGTCCTGAAGGAGAGGGGGGGAGGCAAGTCAGTTGTTTGGGTAATCATCAAAGACATTTAGATGGAGCATCAAAGAAGAGACCAGCCCAGGGCAGGCGAAACTGGCTAGGTATGTGGGAGAGCAGAGTAGGTAGGTAGGTAGGTAAACACGACGCGCGCATATGACAGCACGCCGCTCTCTCTCTCTCTCTCTCACTCTCTCTCTCACACACACACACACACACACACACACAAAGTGGACAGGCAAAGAGATGGACAAATACACATACCGGTTGCGAAACATCGCGCAAGAGGTGTTTGGGGGCAGCACTGGTAGCAAGTTGGCATGGAGAGAGAGAGAGTTTGAGTGAGTGAGTGAGTGAGTGAGGTGAGTTGGGTAGGTAGGCAGGCAGGTAGGTAGGCAGGTAGGTAGGTAGGTAGGTAGGTAGGTACCTAAGTAAGTAGAGTAGAGTAGAGTAGAGTAGAGTAGAGTAGAGTAGGTAGGTAGGTAGTTAATAATAATAATAATAATAATATGAGACGGCCGAGCTTTCCAGAAGGGTCAGAAAAGCCATGGTCAAGCCACAAGGCTTTTTTTAAGTAGGTAGGTAAAGGTAAGGTAATGTATGTACCTATGTAGGTAGGGAATAGGTAGGTAGGTAGGTAGGTAGATGCTCAGAGGCTCAGAAGCTCAGAGGCTTATAGAGAGAGAGAGAGAGAGAGAGAGAGAGAGAGAAACAGACTTGGTAAGTAATAATTAGTGCGAGCAGCGAACGGGCGAGCGAGGGTAGGTGGCAGTGGGGTCGGTGGTCTAGCCAGGTCAAGGACTTCAAGGAGCCAGGTTGCCAGGCATGCCAGGCTCAAACCATGTAGGGTACGAAGTTAACTATTAGTTGATCAACTAGACTAATCATTAATAGGTCGTCGTGGTTCATTTTGCGCAGCCTCAGGACATGTACGTCGACAATCCCTCTGTGCGCGCCGGCGCGACACAAGCCTATGCCGCCGTCATGCACAGCCACTCTGCCCTACGACAACTGGTCCGCATGGCGCCGCCGAATTGGTCGTCGTGCTATTAGTTGAGAATTGGTGCTTGTGGTCGAGGTGGTGGTGGTGGTGGAGGAGGTAGTAGTAGTAGTGGTGGTGGTAGTGGTGGTAGTGGTGGTAGTGGTGGTAGTGGTAGTGGTGGTGGTGGTGGTGGTGGTGGTGATGGTGGTGTGGGTGTGCGATTGTCGCATGCAGCTGTCGCCATCCCGCAGCCGTCTCGTGACTCTCCCTCTCCCTCTCTCTCTCTCTCTCTCTCTCTTTCTCTCTCGCGTGTGTGGCTCTCGAAGCCTCGCCGGGCCAATCCCACCCGGATATCTCTGTTTAGAGCGTAATTAATCAGTATTATTATTAGTTAACTATTAGTTAGTAGTATTATTATTATTATTATTATCATCATTAGTTAGGTATCATTAACTAACTAGTTATTATTAGTTAGTTATTGCATATCATATATCATCATTGCCCATGGTGCTCAAGCCGAGATTAAGGAGCGCGGGCGCTTTGCCCAACACAGCGCCATGGAACCGCCTTTCTCCAGCAACGGCATTTCGTCATAGGTAATCACAGCTTTTGGTGCGCCCCCAGGATGAAACCCATCATCATGACCCCAAATGACCATGCAGTCGTACCACATTTGCTGCTTGCCGTGCCCTCTTCCCATGTGCTGGCCGTCCCCGCCCTGTCCAATAAGCAATCACCGACCGGCAAACTTCTCCATGAAGCCGTGGCAAAAAGATAACCACCCACATACTCCGTAGAGAGCCAACCAACTCTTCAAACCATGTCGCATAACCCAGACAGACTCCAGAGTAGGTGGCGATTGACAGTGCGTCAAAGTCTCGCTAGCAATCGCTTAATCCTTTAGCTAACCTGTGACCTACATACTATGTAGTAATTAGTTAGTTAGTTAGTTAGGTATTAGTTACCTATTATTACTGCTGAAGCGACTCAAGCGACTTGGACGCGTACACCGCCACACACAGCCCTCGCCACACACAGCCCTCGCCACACACAGCCCTCGCCACACCCAAACCTTACCAAGAGGCGTCCATCAGTGGCGCATTTCCTTTTACATCCTGTGCTACGTAATGGCAATATAATCAATATTACCACGCCATAATTCCATGGACGCGTACGCTTGCAGGTGAACCTCAGCTGAAGTCCATGTAATTACCTACCTACTCCGTAATAATTACCTAGTATACATAGTTATACATAGTTACTAGTTAGGTATAACTAACTACACAAGCTGCTAATTATTATTACAAAGCTTAACTACCTGTTCCCAAGTCCGTCTTAGTCTATCTGCTCATCAAGACCCGACTCCTGAGAGATGCATTAGCTATTACGACAAACATGACTCCCCAGTTTACCCATCTATGCAAATCCCCACGTGTGGCCTCTTTTTTTTTTTTTTTTTTTTTTTTTTCCTCGGAATTTCTTGTTCATCTCGTTTTATTCCCTTGGGGTGGGTGTGTGTGTGTGCGTGTGTGGGAGGGCAAGTGAGTTTGGATTTGCAGGCTCATGTTTCATACCCAAGTACCTAGGTAGGTACCTATCTACCCACCTATCACTATAAGTATTTCCACAATGTAGTATTATTAAATATAACTAGTTAACTAGCCATAATAATAATAATAATAATAATAATACACCGCCCTCACCTAGCCGTCATCAATGATCATCATCAATGATCATCATCACGTCTTGTTTCACTCCATGTCACCACGCAAATTGACTCGAACAAAGTTCAAAGAAAAAGGTGGCTTGGTGTCACCGCACTTGCATTTCATCTCCACTGCAATCATCCATGTAGCTACCTACCTAATACCTATGCTTTAATACCATTTAATAGCCTTTGGTTGCTGCTCCCTCGGTCAATCCGTGTCATGAAGCCTTTCTCTCTTCCCCCACCCTCACTTTACCACTTCACGTGTGGCTTGCTTGAAATCTTTGGCGGGGGGTGGGGGGGGGAGGGGAAACAACATCAACAACAACAAGAAAAAAAGAGCTCCATTCCTCACTTTGCCTTCATGTCCCATAGCTACCCATGTACCTACCTACTTTCCTCACCCATATTATTCAACCTCATCCTTTACCAACTCCTGCTCGTTTTCTTGTCGACAAGACTAGAATTCCATCAATCATCATGGCTCTCTTCATCTATTGGAGCATTTCGCCACATGCAAGTCGTTTGGACTCGGGATAGCGAGGCTGCAGGCATATTCATGCCTCTCCTTGCACGGTCTGTACCTCGAGGGGATGCTGCACCACTCACCTGCTCCAATGCTGTAGCTGCGCCTATCACAGCCATACTGCTGTGCCTTGTTCCTCTTCCCTTTGCTTCCGTACAAGAAGGTGAAATGCTGTGTCTTGAGCTATTCCTGCTGCCAGAGCCTGCCTGTACGTTCTCGGGCAACTTGTTATGAAATGCTGTCAGGACACTGGAGCGCGAGTTTCGCTGTTCCTCATTTGATCGTACAATGCTCGAATGCATACTCGATGTAGAGTTCTCTCGGCGGACACGGCCTAGAGGTTGTACCGGACTAGGAATTTTCGAGAACTTGTTCGCATAAGGAAATGAAGGCTCACCTGTGATATTAGCAAATTCTCCAAACGACATGGCCGACTTTGTATCATGGCGTTCCTCCAGGGTGCAACACTCCAGGCACGATGAGTTATCATTGGGCTGCTCGGAAATGGAGCAAGCTAGATCTTCTCCAAGAGCCTGTAGGTAATCTTGCCCAGCCTCAAAGGAGAAATTTCGGCTACGCTGTTGAATAGAGCCCAATTGTGGCTGAGACTGAAGTCTTTGCACGGGACGCCTTGGAATCACAGCAGTCTCCTCCTGCAGCTTACAGTCACTGCCTATATGCTCTGACCGGTGTGGTGGCACTTCTTTCTCTGTTTCTGCCAAGAGTGCCATAAGGCCCCTGACGAAAGATTCAGTGTTGACACCTCTTCTTCGGGCAACCAGTGTGGCAAGCTCTCTAAGTGCTACAAGCGCCTCGCATTCGATACCCATGTCCGGGGTCGTTGGCGAGGTTGGTGACAATTCGTCCGGTAATGCATCCCCTGTACGACCGGAAGAGAAATCCGAAGTTTCGGAGCCAGCAATCGAATGTATGCGGTTGAGCCTAGACAAATTCAGCTCACTCTGGACCTTGCGCGACAGTGTAGCTATTTTCTTCTCGTCATCTGGAGGGGTGCCGATATGCAAGTCCATGCCGACTGTACCAGCGAGCTGCCTGGACAATACCGTCATCTTTGAGGAAGGTGACGCGGGTCGACGAAGAAAAGCTGCAAAGTTGAATTAGCTCATGCTTCCAAAATGACGAACCTGCTGACAGGGTTCGTACCGTTTCGACACCTCAAGCTGATCTCCTTATCCAGTTGTTCTGGAGTCATGTACTTAGCCACATAAGATGGCTCAACGTTTGAGTCGATGTTCGGATTTTTACGCTTGCGGTCGACCACGCTTCCCTGTCGTGCGTTGAGGACTCTGTCCATGTGTTAGTAACCTGTTTGTGCGTTTTCAATCAATGCTTACCCTGCAATACCAGTCGGACTGTCTGCAATGAACAACTCCAACCGACGAATCTCAGCTCTATATCGGTGCTCCTCTTGGGTCCAGAAGTTTACTGTCCTGTCCAACTCTTGTATTTTATCTTGCAGTGCTGATTCTAGGTGCTCTTTCAAATCTCGCACTTTTCGGTAGTCTTCGAAAACGCAAAATAGACCGTTGTTGTAAGAGCGAGGAATAGGTATCAGCGAATGAGTGAGCATATGTGAGCGAATCGATTGCACTACAACCAATGGATCGATATAGGGTTGAATCGGAGGGGGTATGTCCTCAGCCCAAGGTTCAGCAAAGTCTAGTCCTTTTGGAGTCTCTCTGAAGCCGCTGAAGAGAGACGTGTACCGTGTAAGCTTTGGTTTGTGGTTTGGCCGGGTGGTAGCAGCTTCTGAACGTTCACTGCGATTGTCTTCGGCATCGTCAGTGACAGGTGTCGTGGGGCCTCTGTTCACAGGAGTTGCAGGTCTGCTTCCTGGCATTGTTATACGCCATCCGTGGCGGCGTCGGTCCATTGAGTCATCGAGAGAAGCCGCGTCTTCGCCGTCTGTCTTGCCTAGCTGGAGCTCTTTTGGCTTGCCTTGGATCTTCTTGCGCCAGCCAACACCTTTGTTGTCCGGCATGCTGTTATGTTTCGAAACCGAAAAGGCTGTCTTGTTGCTGTCAAGAAGTTGTGGATGGGAGCCGTCTTGAGAAAATTGGTAGTGTTGATTAGTGGGCAGGTGTGTTTGCCTGTTTTTACAAACGGAAGGCGCGAGATGACGAGACAGAAGCTGCGACCCCGTTTACTTTTACTGCACACCAGCTTCACTCTCGCGCACGCCATGTAATTACGCGTTATCTCGCTGCATCTCAATGCCTATGGAACCTCTTATGATCTGATACCGCGATCGTTTTTGCTTGTAGTATACTTTCATATGGTCTTGGATGGTAGATGGTGGATTAACCAAGAGCAAACGGCGTGTAACTCCCGAGAACTTCTTTAGCAGTGCACTTGCGAGCTAACACAACAATTTTGAACTCGTGATCAAGTACAGGATTATAATGTGGTCGATTGATTGATGATATCGCAGCTACTTGGAGGAACTGGATTGGGCGACATTCTGAAGAGTGAGCCACGTTATGCTTAACGACCCATTGGCTCGAAATTTATTATTCAATAGATTTTCATCTTGCGACCTGTCTCTTTCTTTATTCCCTTTTTTTCCTGATACCTTTCTCACGCATACCTTCACTTATATAGCCTCCACTGATAGGTATGTGCAACTGATGCGATGTTGTCTTGAGTGGAAATGAGTTCTCTAGCCATTTCGGTGAAATAGATGCACAGTGAAAAAATAAAACCCCTGGAATACAAAAAGTCTTCTCTTACGAGTTTGTATGCCTCCTCGCAATCTGGCTTGTTGTGATGTTTAGGGTTTTGCTAAATCTGACGCAAAGCAATGTCTAACCAAGCAACACCAAATATTATACACTCTCTAGAAGTTTTTACTAGACACCCAAGCTTACCTATTAAGACGCCAAGATGGGTTTCGCGTAGGTATTGCCTCTATTCTCCTAGTTAGGGTCTGACCTAGATTTCAGTGAGGAAGCCTCGAGATCTGACCTCGTTTCGTGTGCGTTTTGGCACCGTTTCAGGTCAACTATTTCTGAGCATCACCTAGAGCGACGCAACCTGAATTCATGTCTTGTCTAGCACATCCTAGAGAAGCAGCTTTTTTAGATCTACGACTGATGCATTGTCTGCAGAACCACGATGGACCATCCCGACTCACAGCATGACTCGCATAAATCTGACAGTACAGGCACAGGAGTGACTTCGAATTGAAGTAGAGTACATTTAAAGAGGACGTCACTCCAAAGAATCATCTGTATTTTGTGGAATTCTTGCAATAAAGTAGCCATGTAAAGTTCAAAGAACATGGAATTACGCGGACCCTAGTTACACATTTGGTTACTGATGCGCATCCCGGCGATGCTCCCAGATTTCTGAGGCACATCCGACACACGCCCAAACGTCGCCTCCTGCGGAGTCCTGCCTCGACCAATCTGCCTGTCCGTCAGTCCGCCATTTTTGGCCTGCCTAATGTCAGCCCCCAAGCTTTCATTCCTTATGCGGCATCAAGAACCTCAGGACAATTTGATATCCGGTTTCAGTCATGCTGGGTGACGAATACTGTGGAGTGCACCTACTCAGGCTAAGCATTGTATAAGAGGGTTTACTTCCGCCTAGAGCGAAGAGTCCTTCACTTCAAGCGATCCTACTTCAAGTCAATCTAACTGTTTTCTCTTCTTCCTATTATCAATACGTACACTCCTTTCGTCGCCGGGCGACCTTTGCAATTCTCACACTACTCTTTACTTTCCGATCTAATCCTCAAAGTCAAAATGAAGTTCTCCATCGTCGCTACTATCTTGAGCTTGGCTGCTTTTGCCGTCGCTGCGCCCGTCGTTACTGGTATGTGTTTCCTTAATCCCCTTAATCTCTTTGCTAACATTGTCCCAGAAGTCGAGGCTCGTCAAAATCACGGCATGTGTGTCAAGGGCAATGAAGGCACAGTTGAGCAGATCCCCAACTGCTAAACACAATATACTCAACAACCACCCGCAAGAGGGGAGAATATTGAACGAATCGGAGAGGGGTTTTTGACTGCGGATGCTCGCAAAATGCCGTGAGAAACGATCCTAGTGTGGGAGAAGCAAAGGCGCGACTAGAATACCACATGGCAGAAAGAAATAGTCTGCATCCTTGCTCGTATTGATATTCTCTAATTCAAGCTGAATAAAAAAGCCTCATCGAGTGAGGAATTCCAGCGCTTAGATTGAGATTCCTGCGTCAATACTCTGTGATGCTGCTCCAAATTCTTCGCTGACATTACTTTTTTTTTGCTTCCCCATCCAAATCTATCTAATATCTAGCCTACCTACCCA
>SSBG01000006.1:281362-293430 GCA_028220655.1 Shiraia bambusicola | reverse complement strand
CCCTGAGCAGCGGCTCCATCTTCCAGTGTGGCTCGTCCTGTTCAGCAGTCGAGCCGACCCGGGGAGACCGCCCGCCCGCCAGCGCACCGCCTTCTATGGTAGCGAGGAAGAAGAACGGCCAGGCGAATACGCACGACAAGCGACATGAGACGGGCAACGCTGCCCCGGGCAAGCGCATCCTCAAGCAGAAGAGCATCCCCCAACTCAACGGCCATGCCAATGCGAAGTCACACGCACCCACGCCGCCGCCGCCGCCGCCAGCGCTGCCCAGCCATGTAAACGGCTCCACGACGACGGCAACGCACCAGCACCAGCACCAGCACCAGCACCAGCACCAACACCAACACCAACACGACCACCACGACCACCACTGCCACCACTGCCACCACCACGACCACCACGACGCTCTCTACACCTCACAACACGACTCTTCTTTGGTGGCCTCGGGCGTGCACCCCACCAACGCCATGGCTGCCTCTGCTGCATCAGCCTCCTGTGGTCTTGGTGGTGCTATTGCTGGTGCTATTGCTGGTACTATTGCTGGTCATGGTGCTGGTGCTGGTGCTGGTGCTGGTGCTGGTGCTGGTGCTGGTGCTGCTGCTGGTGCTGCTGCTGATGCTGATGCCTGCACGCGCGCTGGGTCTGACGTCTCGCTCGACACTGGCGACTCCTGCCGCCTGTACGACGCACCCTCAGCTTCTTCTTACCACCATCACCACCACCACCACCACCACCATGTGCCCGCTGCCTCGCCTCCCCGCCGTGCCGACCTCCATGTCTCCAAGTCTGCGTCCATGTCCATGGCCACTCTGCTTGCTGTGCCCGCCACCATCCTCACGTCCTGTCCTCTGCGAGACGTTCTTGCCATCCTTATCATTCTCCTCCAACTACCCCCCACTGTCCTCACCATTGTTCAATTTCTCTTCGCCACCCTCACCTTCGTTCCCCCCCAGGCTGGCACGCCCTTGTCCGCCCTCTCAGCTTTTCCCTCCTTCACCGACATCTTTCAGGGCTCGGGTGGCACTCCCTCGCTCTTTACCACCATTTTTGCCGACGCCTTCATCCTCATCATCTGGCTGCTGCTGTGGGTCCCTGTCCAAAACTTCTTGCTGGATCTGGCCCAGGCAGTCATTGCCATTGCCCTGGGAGGCGCCGCCGCTGGCAAAAACGGAACCACCAACAGCATATTCATATGCTTCATCATCATCCTCACCAACCATCTCTTCAGGTTCAGGCCTCTCCGGCAACACATGGTCCACGTTTTGTGGTCAGGGCTCGCCCGGGGAGGCTTTGAATTCTTGACGAGCCCACCGAGTGCGCCCACGTATTTGGAAACTTTTTCTTCTCCCCACGGTTGGCTGCGTAGCCTCATGGGAATCCATATTCTGGCCCAAGGTGTCGTTCGCATGATCCGGCGCTCTCTATCTCGACGGGAAGTAGCTTCCACGCTACCCACTGGCAGGAAGACTGATCCTGAATCTGGCGTGCTGCAACGCTCCCACTCGACTACCCTTGATCCCATGGCGGATGTGCCGAATTCGTCTAGTACCGATGGCCGCCCTCCCGGACCGTCGCCCGCCGCACCTTCCAAGACGGATAAAGCGAGTAGCTCGAGAAGAAAAAGGAAGCAAGCTACTCATGTTCGTAGTCAGCAGCCGTTTTGGGCTGCCCTTGCCAGTACAAAAGTTACAGTTTTGAAAGAGATGGAAAGTAGCCGGGCGGCAAATGACGCCGACGAGGCTAATGCAAAAGACGCAAATCACATTGGAAACGCTGTTTGGAGATCGGAAGACGATCGTGTTTGGATTTCAGAAGTCGGCTATTCCGACATTTCTTTTCGTGTCAGTTTATTTACAAGTATCGAGTTTCCGCAAGAAGAAGAAGAAGAGGAGGAGGAGGAGGAGGAGGATCCAAGTATTGGGTCTGGTATTGACATGTCGAAGCCCTTCTACATTCGTGTAAATGGCGCTGATTGGAGTTCAACTCGAATCCGCCAGAGCACTTCGCTCGGATATCAGGGTCAGGAGGGAACCGGCTTCTGGGTAGGGGAGATTTTTGGTTTGACCGCTCTGTCAAACTACTATTGCGAGTTCGTCAGGACCGCAGACAACCAAGTCTTCTATACTACTAGCCTTATAACCTCTGCCAGCCCCGTTACTGAACTCGGTAAGTACAACAAGTTTTATTTTTATTTTTTCCAAACTTTTTTTCGTACTAACTCGAGTCAGCTTCCGTTGCTTCTCCACCACCTCACCAAACGTTGCGCCCCTCTTCGCCGACCACAACGCTCAAGAATTCGATTGCCGCTGCCGATCAGCAGCTTCAGGAATTGCGCAATCGCTTGAAGCGCAACAAAAAGGACCACAAGTCTGCGATTGGCACCGTCAGAAAAGAGGTGGATACTTTGAGCAATCGCCTTGCCAATGCAGGAGGAAACGACGAGCGCCAACGACAGCGTGTCCTCCAGTTCACTCAAAATATTCGTCAGGCCGACGACGCAGCTGCCGATTTTGCTCTTCAAGTTGACCATCTCGGAGATATCCCTGAAGGGGAAGCGGAATTGGCTGCTGCCAAGAAATCGGAGTGGAAGACAGAGCGAGACAAGAAGAACACCATCTCTGACGAATATGACAATAGCAAAGCCGAGATCGAGCGCCAGATTCAGAGCGTGGAGTCGGATATTGCCGCTACCCTCCAAAAACGGGAACGCCTTCAGCATCGCCAAACAAAGCTGAACGAGCAGCACGATCGTCTCGTTACAGCCAACCAGGAAGGATTCACTGCTAAGCAACGAAGGGAACAAGAGCGCGCTGCGTTGCGACAACAACGCATCGAAGTCGAAAATCAGTACCGCAGCAACATTAACGGCTTCGAGCGACGTACTGAGGAGCACCATCATGCCATTATGCAAATGATGCAGACAATCCAACACTACGAGGACATGATTATCCAGCAGTCGCAACAACAGCAGCAGCAGCAACAGCAACAGCAACAGCAACAGCAACAGCAACAGCAACAGCAACAACACATGTCTGTCCCCACCACTCCCGAAGGACCTCTTCCCGGTACAAGCATGTCTCCTCATGCGAATGCTTTTACTAGCTTCACGTTCCCTTCCCTCAATTCCCACATCAACAGTACGCCTGGCTCTCTTCGTGGTGGTCGTGGCCGTTCCTCCTCGATGCTCTCCAACATCTCGGGCTTCACAGATGGTTTCGACGAGCCCATCTCTCCCTCCCAATATCAACTCGCCTACCCTTTCAGCACACCAGGTCTCGTCAATGGCCGCAATGGCAGTCATGGCAGCGGCAGCTTGAGCTCCGGTACGTCGAGCCAAAGCTCTAGCCAGCGTGACCCAATGTCCCCTGTACAAAGCATGAAGCCTGTGGTTCGCAGTTCGACAGCAGGTAGTGTGGGGTTGATGAGTCCGATTGGCACTGGTCGTTGATGAGAAAGAACAAGGGAAAAAAAAAATTAGCTTCTACTTCTTCGCCTTTTGCGAGAGTCTTCTCTAGATAGCGTACTCCAATGTGATTTTGCGTTCTTTTGGTGGATCTTTGTTTAAAAATCTATTGTTCCCTACATACTATTTATGGTGATGTGAATGCTTGAGTGGGAACATTGATTGTTCAAGTTTATTCGACTTCTCGTCTAGGACATGTTTTAATTTTTTTTTTTTATCTTGTTATAACTCTGTTTTGAACATGGACGCAAAAATGACGTCTTTGTATGGATACTAGATAATACACAAGAACTTGGTTACAAGTGTTGTATACAACTCACAGCTTTGACTTTACTGCACCTACGTCAGCGCTGACCTGCACCTTACCTGACGTGTCGGTATCGACCGTGACAACTACGCCCTCCTCCTTGGCCACGCTATCCGGTTTCAAAAGAATTTCCTGACAGTCCTCGATTCCGACATTATTGGCAAACTGCACAACTACGAAATCAATTGGCCTATCCCCAAGGACAATCATTGGCGCGTGCCAGGTCCCTGCTCCATAGGTTACAGCTTGATTGCCGGCTGCGACAAAGGCACGAAGATTCTTGAGGTCCGGCAAGCCAGAGCCCTTTGGTTGTGCTGAAGGGGCCAAACGAGCAAACTGACTCGGCGGTGGTGCAGCTTCATTCGTGAATGGACTGGGTCTGGCACGTGCAAAGATGTCCTTGTTTCGTTGGACTTTTGGGGTAGGATAGGGCGGTGGCCGTCCGGTATGTTTCCTTGATGCGCTAGCAGGCAAAGTCGGCGCGACAATGACCAGATACTGCGTATGCCTATCAGTCGGCGATAGACCCATGGGAATAAATGTTTGTGTGGTAAAAGGATGTCGCTCGAGAATGCCAATATCGAGGAGTTGTCTCTTGTAGTTGCCATCTACTGCGTCTTCATCGTCAATGTCAAGATCGCCCCAACTTGACGGCATGCTTTGGCTGGGCTCGTGTGGACGTAGGTGTCGAGGTTGACAAACAAACATGCTCATGACAGCCTTGGCAGGTTTTTTGCTGGGCGCAAGGCTGTAGAGATTTGACATGTGAGTGACATCGAGATACTTAGTCGCAAACCCTTGGTTCGTGGACACGCTGTCAGGCGGGGGTATGCGATGTAGAACTGGAAGCTTTGAAGAAGGTGACGTTGCGGGGTTTTCAATAACAGTTCCAAATTGTGAGAAAGCGGTTGGGGTCAGCAATTCAATCGGTATGCGAATCGATGGTGCTGGCATCGATGTCGGCATTCTGATGGCGAGCCCAGCAGAGGGGCTGGATAGCAATGTTTATTGTCACAACGGTGTGAAGATGAGGGCTGCGGCACATAATATTAATGAGAAGCTCGATTTCGGCTCCTTGTGAAAGGCGCGCTAAGATAGCGATAAGACTGAATGTTAAACTTTTATATGATTAATTATAACAAACGAGGACGGATGCACAGCGAACATGTTGAGACAGGCCTTGTTAATGCGCTTACATCTAGTAATTAGAAGTACATTATTCGCCAAGGGATGTCAAATACAACAAATATCTACTGCAACGTCTATTAATAAGTCGCTATTGATACGGACACGTGACGGAGTACCTCAAAGCACGCTAAGACGAATCCGGCCCAACTAAGTCAAGCTATAATTAGTACAGTTACATAGATATGATTTTTTTTTTCTTCTCTTTAGCGAGAACTTATTGCATATGTATCAAAAAAATTAAACGTGCTGGTCAAGATGATGTGGTCGCTCAACATATACCACGTCCAGGCTCCAAGTCATGCCCATCATCATTCATGGTCCATGGATGAGTGCAGCGAATGATGTCACGCTCTCTCGAAACCCCGGCCCGGCTGTTTTTCCGGGGCCGCTGACTTAGCCCGCGCCCACGGCGTTTTCTTTCGAGACGGCTGCTCGTTCACGTTTCCCAAGTCACACGGATTCCTTCAATCCTCTGTTCGTGGTCCTTCTCTCTCCCCTTGCCGCTCCCCTTTTCCCCCGCTGCCGCTGCGTGCGCCTCATAGTCTGCCTTTGGCCATTCAAACCTCCCAGAACGACGTCATACGTGCACATTTGACGTGTTCCTGTCTTAGCCTTTCTCACCACCAACGCACACGCAACAAGTCCCCAGTTGAGACAGACTCGCGACCACCAGCGCCTTGCCCTCGCCCACTTTGTAACATCTACTGTGACTTTGACTAGTCATGGCGGTCCCCACACAGTTGGCCTGTAAGTACCGCAGTACAAGCCAAGGAGCTTTACCTGATGAATATTACATGCAGATCGCACCTCCAAGGGCATCGGGGTCTTCAATGCAGCACCAGTCTATGAGCCTCTGCCAGGATTTGTCAAGTAAAGATTCTGATTTCCACATTGCTTGCACTTTTACTGACCTGACCGACTCGCCAGACCTGAAGGCAACCTCCGCTGTTGCTGCTACTCACGCGACAGCAAATACTTTGCATGGGCATCGCCCGAACAGTAAGCCTCAGCCTCAGCTTGTAAGCTGTTACACATACTCAAATACATCTATCTAGGGTTTCGGTCATCGACGCTTCGAACGGTCAGATTGTCACAGCACTTCCGACACCCAATGTCTTCGAGCTGGGCTTTTCGCCTTTGGGAACATACATCATAACCTGGCAGCGTCCTACCAAAGATGAGGATGGCAACGCTACGAAAAACCTCAAGGTCTGGAGAACCGTTTCTAGTGAAGCCGGGGCTGGACAGGAGAGGACTGTTGTCGGAGAGTATGTACAGAAGAACCAAACTGGCTGGAATCTGCAGTATACCTCTGACGAGAGCTTCTGCGCTCGCACTGTAACAAACGAAGTCCAATTCTTCCAGTCTCAGGATCTGCGCAATGTGTGGAACAAGCTGCGCGTCGAGGGAGTGACTGATTTTGCACTGTCGCCAGGCAAGAACCATTCAGTTGCAGTTTTTGTTCCAGAGCGCAAGGCAAGTTATCAAAATTGACTGATGTGGATTTGTAATAACCATGAAATAGGGCATGCCCGCTGCGGTCAAGGTCTTTCAAGTGCCTCAGTTCTCTTCCCCTGTTTCGCAGAAAACTTTCTACAAGGGCGACAAAGTTCAATTGAAGTGGAACGATTTGGGTACTAGCTTGATAGTTCTCGCCCAGACGGAAGTTGATAAGACTAACAAGAGTTACTATGGCGAAACAAACATGTATATCCTGAACGCCAATGGCTCTTTCGATTCGCGCATTCAGCTGGACAAGGAGGGACCCATCCACGATGTTTCCTGGTCACCCAACTCGAAAGAGTTTGGAGTTGTCTACGGATACATGCCTGCGAAGACGACCATCTTCAATGCCCGCGCAGTTCCTCAGCACAATTTTGATCTGGGTCCGAGAAACACCATCAACTTCTCGCCCCACGGTCGATTTTGTATGGTCGCTGGCTTTGGAAACTTGGCTGGCGACATGGATATTTATGATCTAGAGAAGAATTACGCCAAAGTATGCACCATCAAGGCATCCAATTGTACATATTGCGAGTGGAGCCCAGATGGCCAGCATGTACTTACGGCTACAACTAGCCCGCGCCTCCGCGTTGATAACGGAATACGTATCTATCATATCAGTGGCGGGCTCATGTACAACGAAGACATGACAGAGTTGTACTATGTGACTTGGCGTCCCCAGTCGACTCAACTCCACCCATTGAGTGCTACCAATGCTGCGCCAAAGCCTCATCCTTCAGCTCTCACCTACCTGAGCACACAAAAGACACCTTCGAAGCCCGCAGGTGCATATCGCCCTCCTGGAGCTCGTGGAACAACCACACCTTTACTCTTCAAGCGCGAAGACGAAGGTGGCGCAGCATACACCAACACGGGTGTATCTTCGACCAACGTTGGTTTCCAGAATGGATTTGGGAAACCTCGACGACGCGAAGTCCCAGGCGCAGAACCTGTCGAAACCCTTCCTCCAGGTGCTGCGCCAGGTGGTGGAGTCAGCTTGACTGGAGCTATCGACGGTGATGGTGAGCTTTCAAAGGCGGCTTTGAAGAACAAGAAGAAACGCGAAGCAAAAAAGGCACGCGAGGCTGCAGACAAGGCTGCAGGGCTTGCTGCTGAAGGCATCAATCCACCCACTGGCCCGGCCAATCCTGGCAGGAGCCCTGAGCGCCGTGATAACCGTATTGACAACCGTGGCCATCAGCGCAGCCAAAGCAAGAATGGAAACGGTGGATATGGGAATCACCAAAATCGAAGCGCTAGCCAGCATCGCAACTATGGAAACAGTCCCAATCGCCAGTCTGGCCACGAAGGTCATTACCGTCAACAAATGGGCCAACAACAACATCATCATCACCACCACCACCACCACCACCGTGCAGGTTCTGGACATGCACCTTCTTCGATTCAGACTGATAACCATGGCCAGACTCCGGATCTCACAGTCACGAGCCCAGGGGATGGCAATCCTCAAGACAAGAAGATGCGCGGGCTGCTCAAGAAAATGCGTGCTATCGACGAATTGAAGATGAGGCAAGCCGGAGGTGAGAAGCTCGAGGATACTCAGATTAAGAAGATTGGAACAGAGGAGCAGATCAGGAAGGAGCTCCAAGCCTTGGGTTTCACCCAGTAAAGAAGCGCCAAGTTTCCGCCTTGGTCTTCACTCTGGTTCAGCGACTTTTAATGCTAGCTATTTGTTGAATGACGCCTGATCCTGCTGCTCGTAAGGGGAGGAGAAGAGTTTGAGATTGGATCAGGGGAGAAGGCACCGTCTAGGAAATGTGACATGTAGCCATGGTAGTGAGAAATTCATGCATGAATTGGATGTTAGCAGCCAAAGCTATGCTTGAGATTAGTCCAAAGTCGGCGGGGTGAATATGCCAATAATTATTAATAACTAACTAGTTATGCAGTTAACTATTTATTCGTACGGTTAACAATAGTTATCTGAATTCTTTCTCGGTTATGATTGGCCCTCGAGGCGGAAATATACCTAACGGCTCTGCTGAAACAGCAGGGCGCACAGCGCGAGCACCATCACGGTGGTATCTCTCATCCTGCTTGTCCATCTCTAGGGTCGTCCCTCCAGAGTACGAAGTACATCATTGTAACTTTTGTAAGTACAATGACGATCTTCATGCTACCTATACATGTGCACGGTCATGTCGCACAACCGGGGCTGCATTGACATGGGGCTGTGCGTGATGTAGTTAGCAGGCTCATATGTGCTCAGCAAACTCTTCACATCCATCTATCTGGCTTGATGCTGCCCTGGCCTCCAGACTAACCGCCATGCAGCAATTAGTGACAGTCCTCACTTCCGTCGCCCGCCATGCTGGATGATCCAAGTGCTCCGGTCATCTTCAGGACATCGGGCGACGTACCATACCCTCCACCGGGTGGTCCACTGCCTGTAGGCATTGCACCCATACAGGTCACCCTGCGCGATCGCGTTACCACTGCGACCATTATACCCTTCTCTGCGCCCAACCAGGTGCCGCTGACTTTGCTCGCCTATCTGTGCGACCAGTTAGGACGCGAGATAGAAAAGGGGGACACTTATCCCATGGTTGAGCCATTGTCCCTTGACAACTTTGGCCCGTACTGGTTTGGTGTGTTTGGTGCAATTATGCTCTTGGGCGAGATCCAAGATGGACGGGAGTTGCACGAGATGGCCCGGAGAGGCTGTGATTGGGAAAGAGAATGCCTTGGAAGTTTCTACGTCAAACCAAACTATCCTGGTCGGTCTAGTCACGTCTGTAACGGCGGCTTCTTGGTTACAGACGCATCGCGCAATCGAGGTGTTGGTCGGCTGATGGGCGAGACCTATCTTGACTGGGCGCCGAAGCTAGTAAGTGCTTGTAGAGACGATGAGGAGCGATAGCAGTTTGCGCTAACTGCCCAAGGGATATACCTATTCTGTATTCAATCTTGTATACGAAACCAACGTAGCCTCATGTAGAATCTGGGATGCTTTGGGCTTCAAGAGAATTGGTCGAGTCAAAGGTTGCGGTAATCTAAAGTCATACCCAGGCGAGCTCGTCGACGCCATCATATACGGCCGCGATCTGGGCCAAGACGATGATTTTGTGTCAGAAGAACGTTTTGACAAGATTCGCTTCTACCTCAAGAACGGGAAATACCCAAACGGAGCAGACAGAGCAGAGAAGAGCCGTCTTCGAAGTGCTGCAACACACTACAAACTTACGCCCGCCAAGGACAATGAACCCGAAAAGCTTTGGCTCAAAGGTAAAGAGGTCATAGCAGATCCCCAGAAGCAATACGAAATCGCCCGTGACATCCACCACAAATCACATGGCGGCATCAACAAGACTACCGCAGCGATTGCCGAGCTGTATCACTGGGTGCGCATCAAGGAAACCGTAAGCCAAGTCATACGCAACTGTCCTGAATGTAGTGAGATGAACAAGGGCTTCTCAGCCATGAGGCAGAATCAGAGTCAGAATCAAACACGATATGTGCACCCAGCCACAGAACAACCACATCTTACATCAACACCGCCAGTTGATATGTACTCACACATACGAGTCTCGCCACGTCAGGAATCGCCAAATAGACAATTATTAAAACATGAGACAATACAACAGCAACACAAACAACAACAACAACAACAACAACAACAACAACAACAACAACAACAAGAAGCAAAGGTCCCACAGTCCAAGAGGCAGGCAAGCGTGGGTTGGGTAAGTACTTGGGTATATCGTGGGGCCACACTCCTCGCAGCAAGTAAGTTAATAGCCGGCGGTGCTTAAACCACCAGAGCAAAATGCAACAGAAAAAGGTATGGTATGGATGGGGTCAAAGTAAAGCGCTGGGGAGGGGGAAGCAGCAGATTTCCAAAGAAAGCGGCAGGGATTCAAGGCAACAAAAAAGCCACGGCTGGGCGGGCGCGGTGTGATATAAGAATGTGCGGTGTGTGAGAGTGTGAGAGCGTGAGAGTGAGTGGGAGAGCGAGTGGGAGAGCGAGTGGGAGAGTGAGTGGGAGAGTGAGTGGGTGAGTAAGTGAGAGAGAGTGTGTGAGTGTGTGTGTGAGTGTGTGAGTGTGTGAGTGTGTGTGTGGTGTGTGGTGTGTGGTGTGTGTGTACATAGTAAGGTCGGTGGGAGGATCGCTGGCGGGCAGCAGCAAATCATGGGTTGCGCGAGAAGCAACAACGCAGGCAGTCCATGATGGCTTGTCGGCGGCTTTTTTCCTGTGGGCAAAGCCGGGATGGCTCAGGCAGCACGCACGACTTTTGGCGCTACTGCACCGTGGATAGTGACGATGCGCGGAAGCGGGACGGTGTATGTATGTATTAAGAGGATGACCATACTATGTAAGAGCGCGCGCACCGTGTGAATACGCCATGGTGGTTCAACCCTTGGGCGTGCAGGCGTGCAGGCAAGCCCCCAGCACGGTCCCGCGCGGGAAAGTCTCCGTAATGTGTCTGAGTCCTGTCGGGGTTTTTTTTCAAAACACTTGTGCTTTGCCACTATTACTATTAATTAATATTGTTATTGCCACAAGCCCTGCCGCCGTGGGTACGTGGCAAACCCGCAAGCGAAGCCATCGTGATGCCTGATGGCTGGTAGCAGCTGTGTGATGTGCACAACCGCCGTCTCATCATCCATCTTGCGAGAAGAATAAAAAATATCAACCTGCATCGCCCCATTGAAATTCCCTGCTTTGCTGCTTTGACGCTGCATGTGCCGCATCCATGTAGCTGTGTACTGTGTAGGTCTATGTATGTACATACTACTCGCACCATGAGTGAGACACACATCCACTCTTTTCTTCTTCTCTTCTTCTTCTTTTCTTCTTCTCTTCTTCTTTTCTTCTTCTTCTTCTCTTCTTCTGCTCTCCTTCTCTCCCGCCGCCGTGAACCCTGCGTAGGACACATCAGGTCGAATCCATCGGTAACCACCACCACGGGCACCTCCACCACCAACCACCAACCACAAACGCCCCCCGGGACGGTCAGCACCGGCAACATTTCGCGGCTCGCCTCACAGGAAGAACAACTGTGTCGTGTATTCCCACGTCATGCAGCCGCGCACCAATCAGGTCCCGCAATCCAAGCCCCAACGCATCAACCTGCCTGTTATGGGGAGGTTTTGCAACCTCCTAGTCTTTTTAATTATACATAATTAATACTCCCTAAATCATTAATTACTCGTGGGGGGGGAGGGGGCAATCATAAACAGCTTTCGCGGCATAAATTGCACCATGAGCAAAGCAAAGCAAACCTCACCCACGTCACAGCGTACATGCTTGTCGTCCAAAAAAATTCAGCACAGGATCGCTCGCAGGGATTCGCGGGCGTCATGATTCCATGTACACCTATTTAGTAACCCGCCCGTAGGCCATGTATATACATAACACAGAGCAGGTGAAGCGACCAAGCACATGATTTCACATGATGATGCCTCCTCCCTCCAACATGGACCTAGTGTAGCTCTCTTCACACCTTCTCTTGGTCCTAAGAGAATCCAGTAATAATAACCCCTAGCCCGTCTCGTCTGCATTCAAAAGTCTGCACTCTGAACGCTGTTCTGCAGGGAATCAATGACAAACAGGTGGTTGGGCGCCAACCTCGAGGCCCCTGCGGC
>SSBG01000006.1:237519-269200 GCA_028220655.1 Shiraia bambusicola | reverse complement strand
GGGGGGGGGGGCCCCCCCCCCCCCCTTTTTTTTTTTGGTATTGTGCATCCATAATACCATGAAACTCGAATCATTCCGCCATATCAGTTTCGCGATACCAGTCTTGGTACTCAGGTTTCTCGTCTATCAGTAACATCCTCTAGACGTGATACTGGAATCAAGACATCTCAAAGCCAAGCCTGAATTCACACCTGCTCCGGATGTCAGATGTAAGCAGTAGTACACAAGAAGGGACAAGACTAGTAAGCCAGGAAGCGACCATATTACGGCTACACTTGGAAGCATCGCCCAGCCTGAGCAAGGTCGTTTGGAGAAAAATCAACAACATAATCAGTCGACCCTTGCAGCTTAATGCGGTTGAGTCATCGTTTCCCGGCGCTGAGGGCCGCTTTGACGAGCAAGTTGAGGTGGAAGAAAGCCCTTTCCAGTTCGACAAAACACATCGTGGTCTCTGCACGGCTACCCTTGGCGCTCTTGGACAGGCAGAGCTGGCGGCGACTATAGACAAGAAGCGTGTTGCAGTCTCCTCTGTAGAGATTCGACGGCCGATTGGGAGATTGAGGATGCGTATGACGAAAATGTTGTGAAGAATGCAAAGGAGCTAGCAAACTTCCACCAATATACAAGACGATAGGAAGCAAGTCTGGTGAGCACTGCGGCGGCAGTGATTTGAGCCGTCATCATGGGGATGGGGGTTTATATCTGCTCTTTAGGATAGGAATAGGAACAGGGTCATAACATGCTTGCATCATCTTTTCATCAGAAATCAATTCGAGTATATTGTCTCCAATCAGAATAGCGCATTCGCTTCCGATTGCTTCTCTATAGGACTGTCTTCTTCCCACCCGTGTTTTGGCGGTGCTTTTGGTATCCGGAATGGATGTGCCTCGGTATTGAACACCCACTCATCCAGACTAATGACTCCTGGTTCGCTAAAAGTGAGATAGAAATATTTGAGTGTTTCGCCCATCCAGAAACTCTGTGGTTGTTCATCCATTAGCAAAGCTATCTATGTGATATTCGAGACTGGAGTAGATGCTTACCTCCATGCTGTCGTCTCTTGGCGGCGAATCTGCGCTCACATCTGCCAATGCTGAATTTCCAATATCCGTGTCTGTACTGCGTTGAATAGCCGTCCACATATCCCATGCTGCAACTTGCCATGACTGTTCGCCTGTCATGCGATACATGAGGAAAACACTCTCAATAGCTTCAGGGCGGAGAATATACCGCCGATCGTCAATCGAAGTGAACCCGCTTGGTAGTCGCAGGTTGGCAATGTTTCGCAGCGGATCTTTTTCTTCATTTCCGTCTGCTTTGTTTGCCACAGCATCATGCCATGACTTCTCACTCCAAAGGCAATCGGTTGTGTTGGGACATTTGAGTAGGTGCGAAACCTCGGGCATAATGCCTGACGGTGATGACTTGTATGCCCAGACGCAGCCATCGGTAAGTCGGCGGGCGATTTTATAGTGCTCTTTGTTGCCAAAGATTTTGCTGCCTAGGCCAAACATGCCACCTGTGTAGCACCCGAGGTGTTGCATTTCTGGATAAGTGAATACGGATGAACCTTCAACACGAAGGATTCCCGACACCAACATGTCGGATTCCTGTGGCGTGGAAGGTCGGAACAGAGCAAATTGCAAAGCAGTGTCCATTGCTTTTTCATACATTTTTCTGTAAATTGCATCTCCGCCGCCTAACAGAGCATACATTTTTGGCAAATATTCATAGGTCGAATCGGCCATGGAGTTGAGAGTGAAGCGAGTGTCTTCGGTAAAGTCAGCCTTCCTTGCGTTGACCACGATGGGCCACATGCCCGGCAGTTTTGTCCTCTCTTGTTGTTCCTCCATTATCCTGGTAATGCGTGTCACTGCATCATAAAACTTGGGATCGCCGGTGAGCTGTGATAGTCGGGTAAACTCCATGGTCATGGATCCGAGTTCAGCAAGCAATACCTGTTCATCTGCGGCCTGGGGCGCGCCCTCTCCCGCAGCGCGTATATTCCACCTCGTAACGGGCATGTGATTAGGAGTATCGAATGCATGGTACAGCATCTCGCCAACCTCTTTTGCTTTATAGAGCAGTCTCTGATCTTGGCTCAATTCATATGCTGATAGTAGCCCACCCAGGTGGCGGATGTTGGTCTCAAACACATTCACTATTTCTAGATGTGTATACCCAAAGTCGATCGTCTCAACATCCTCGACCGCCGAGTTGAACTCTTCTTCAAAGCCCATGATCCACAAGGTATCCAACGCATCAATCAAAGTCGCAGCCCAACCTCCAAAATGATCATTCACTTCTCCACTAATCGGCCGTATCTCGTCGTGCAACCATGCATAGCTCCGGTAGTTTTGCCAGCATTTAATAAACTGCTTTCTGACCTCGAGCCTCCTCTTCTCACGAATATTCTTTGCTGTCGGATCTTCAAATTCCGGAAAGATGAATTGTATCCTGGGAAGCTTCACCGGGCTGCCCGTAGGCAATGGCATCATTGACTCAACCTTATTTTGAAAAGGAACCTTTTCCCAATCAACCGACTTGTATTTGTGGTTCGTGTGCGGCCGTGGCTTCTTGTGCGGTTTTGGCTTACGAGCATACGGACTCCGGCCCTCGGGATTCTCATATGGGACGCTCAAGTTATAGAGCATGTAAATCAAGACAATGGCAATGGCCGAATAAAGACTATATCTCCGAAGAAGAGCCATGGCGGATTACAGTTACTGTACAGGATTTTGTTTTGTAAAGAAAGAAAAGGCAAAAGTGTGAGAACGCATAACGAGGGGTGTGTGACAAGTGTGAGGGGAGCTGAAAGGGACGACTTCAGCGCGTTAATAATGAATTTAAGTTACTGGTCCCCGCCAAGCCGGCACAGCTAACTAACTACCCCTGTGCTAGTCGATCCCACCATGGCGCTAGGCCGGAATGTATTAATTATTGGAGGCCACGAGGC
Organism: Shiraia bambusicola; assembly: GCA_028220655.1. Classification (NCBI taxonomy): domain Eukaryota; kingdom Fungi; phylum Ascomycota; class Dothideomycetes; order Pleosporales; family Shiraiaceae; genus Shiraia; species Shiraia bambusicola. The sequence continues at coordinate 266,244 of SSBG01000006.1, read as the reverse complement.
GTTGGAATGGATAAAGATTGATATTGAGAGCAGAACCAACTAGGTTCATCATAGTCAACTACACTACATCTCTTGTTGCCACAAATCCTCGCCCGCAAACTCTCTTGTCACACCCCCTTCACGCTCACCAGCAACCCATCCATCCCTGACTAACCTTGCTACATTTTTCCCACTCAAGGCGCTGGTCTCCATGGTGCTAATGAAGCTCTCAATGCCACTTGTGTACCAAAATCCTTCGTCAAGCTTGGTCTCTTCAAATGTCACTCTTGGGCGTTCTCGCGGGTACGAGTACCAGAGTTTATGATAGATCCAGCTCACCGTGCCATTGACATCACCTCCGTCACATTCATGTTCGGATACAGAGTGTCCGAGGATATGGCTCAAAAATCTAGAAGTGACTCGTGAAGGCGAGAAGATCTTGTAGATGTATTCGAGCCTCGGTGGTGAGGACCGGGCATTGACTCCTTGGTTGTGCATCGAAATGGAATAAAAGCCAGGAGATCCCACGTTATCTTCTGGTTTCTCCATAGGTGGAAGCGTAGTGAGGACGTACTGGGGAACTTCTGTCCCAGATGCGAGGTTGAATGCTTGTGGGTCAAGACGATATGGTGAAGCGAAAAGTGTAGTGTACAGCTTCGTGTATGGTATCTCGTGTGGTGTATGCTGAGGCGCCGGATCAACAACAATGTTCGTGTATTGAAGTGGGGCTGCAAGAATAATCTCGTCGAAGGTGAAATTGTGCCCATGATTTGTCGCTATCTGATAAGTCTTGTTGTGTAGTTTTGAGATTTTCGAGACCATGGTGTTGAGGTAGACTGTAGCAGAGGATTCATTAAGCATATTTGCAAAGATCTGCCAGTTGCCACCCTCGATGGCCATGGCCCCATTGGTAGCCATGCATACCATTGCCTCTAATCCGTGAATAAAAGGCAGATTGGAGGCATAGTTGACTCGAGTGCTATATTGTAGTAGTTAGTAGAAAAATTGCGTCATCATGTCAAATAAAATTCACCTTGCCTGTATAACCTCTCTTGAGAAGGCCTCGCCTATTCCGTTTGTCTTTAAATATTGCTCGCCAGTCACGCCGGTCGCTTCTAACAGGCCCACTTTTTCCACTATGTCGCTCAGGCTCACCCAGGGAAACTGAGGTTCATCATACATGGTCAAGAATTTCCCAACAGCCTGTTTCATCAATCGATTTGTCCACAACGGCGCAGTGCCATACCTCCATAGTAATTTGGCCTTGTCCCACCACCCGTCTTCGCTGCGTGTGATGAGTACAAATTCTCGCCCGTTGAATATACCTAGATCTGGCATGGCCAACTGTGCAGCGATATCAAGCGAGGCACTAGAAAGATTGAAGTGTTTCATGGCCTCCATCATAATACGGTTCACTTCGACGAAGATGGAGCCGCCAAGTTCAACGGGAAAGCCGGAATTGTTCCATATATTTACAGTTGTTGTGCGACCGCCAATATAGGAATTGCGCTCAAAAACGGTGATGTTGGCAGGAATAGACGACTCGGCAGCGTATTGCGCCAGGTGGTACGCTGCTGAAGAACCGCCGGCGCCAGCACCTAAAGTCGATCAGTACATGTCAGGCTTTGATGAGCTCTTTTCTGCGCATTTTACCTATGATAGCCACGCGCTTCGTTGCGGAGGTTTGTTCATGGCTCTGCAAAGCAGCTACGAGGGGCAGTAGTGACGTGACGCCCACGATCCGCACCATGTTGAGTTAGTTAGTTACAGGTAGTTCTGCCCGAGAGTTGTAGATTGCTAGAGATGTTTGGATATGACAGATGAGACTCGTGAGCGGCGCGACTTGTTTGAGCTGGGACCATGCAGCGTTATTTAAGGTCGCTCCTCAATAGTTAACCTTGGAACTAGGTATTAATACCTACTTACCTAACTACTTGCCTAGGTAGGTAGTCAGCTTCCCTGAGTAAGCCTTAATTACTCTGGGCAGTTCAAGGCGCTCAATGAAGCCAACATTCTATCAGAGCACTTACGTAGTAAGATTGCAGCTATTTGATGCACGGCAGCCAACACTGGGCCTTCACGTGCCTTTGGTCGGCTAGTTACTTAGTGTAGCCAAGGCGGACAACCACTCCGTGTGAACCAACTCGTCTGATAATCAATCACAATACACAAGGTGACAAGGTGGAGGATTAATTATTGACTAGGGCTTGGCCTGGCTTGATCCTGTGCTGCACAGTTAAAGGGTAGATGTTGTGAACAAGTGAAGTTAACACAAAACCGCCTTGTATGTAAGGAGTCATGTCTAACTACCTAAACTCTCAAGGATGTGTTCCTTGGTGTGATTCCAAACAACTCTGTCCACCATCTCATCCAAGTACTCTAGCTATCTGCTACCCATACAGTGGATTCACCACGCTAATCCCATCAATCTGACCTTTTGATCCCCGACTTTCGGTTCCATGCTTCTGGCCTGGTGAAAGCATCGCCAATGAATCCGAGTGCGCTGTCAAAGACTAGAATAACTATCCAAGTTGCACGTCTTGATCAAATAGCAAGCGATGGTTCTTGTCAACCACCTTGGTAAGTCTTTCCATGGAAACTCTTCAGCTCGTCCATACTTGGCTCCAATCACACAGCTGCATCCGGTTGTTCTCTCCCTGAAGACAGAGTATGATTGCACACTTTGATAGGTCAGGGTGTTCTCGGAGAGACGATGGTTGTACCATTTGGGTGCATATAGGAGCCATCAATGTACAAAATTGTGGGTCTCTGAGGTTCTCTGTTCTCCAAACTAACAATTTTAGCAACGAGAATGACATGGTCTGCTACAGTGAACTCATGGGTCAATTTACACTCCATGGCTGCCCGGATCGAGTCACCAGTGAGCATGGGTGGTTGAGAGGGGCAAGCTTCGACTCCTTTGTCCTCTCGCAGGGGCACATGCATCTTTATATTCTCTTGTCGCAGTTTGTACGCATCTTGATGGTTACCTCGACAGAAGAGCTCTACTATACGCGCACCGCCTACGTCTGAGGCGAGAAAGTGGACGCGGAAAAGCCCATTAGCTGTCCTGATGGCATCGAGCGTTTGCGACGGGTGTTTAATGTTAAAGGAAATGGTTGGAGGGTCAAGAGTGACAGTGCTCAATGATGAGACAGCCACGCCCATGGGAACGTTGGCCTGGAGTGCGTGGTCGTAGTGTGCGACAGTGACAACAGCCACAGAGCTTGGAACTTTGCGCATCAACGCCCGAACACGGTGCTTTAATTTGCTTGTGGCCATGTCCACGTCGTCAGACACTTCGGTTGATGTCGTTTGGGTCTTTGTTTGGTCATGGTCTCGTGGTTGTGGGTGGGTGTATTGGCGCACACTGCGAGTCGCGTGGTAGTGGCGCCACTGTCTGTCCAAAATAGTAGCCAGAGGACATTTGTGAGGCCGTTCTTATGGTCGATCATGTCAGTCGACCACAGAAAGCCTCAGTCATCAGGAACATCTCACGTGTGTATTGACTCCATCGGTAGAAGGCGGCCAAGAAGCGCCAAGTTGGGCACCGCGAGAGACGTGCCATTGCCAGTTGAGATGGTTGCTATCTAGGTAGGTAGGTAGGTAGGTAGGTAGGTAGGTAGGTAGGTAGGTAGGTAGAGGCAGGTAGGTAGGTAACCACCACAAGTGCTGTTATCGATCCGCAACACCAAGGTGTACTGTATGGGCAACGGGGCAGTGCGTAATAATTAGGTATTATAGAAGTAGGTAACTAGTTAACTAAGTATTATCACTCAATAATACTTTGTAGTTCCAAAAAAGTTCGGTAGTCCTGCCAAGACCACACCACGCCCAGACCACCGTAACGGCATAACCATAACAGCATAACCTCACCCTCCATCCACCACCTTACCACCTTTTGGGGCAATGTCAATGGTCGGCCCCATACCCTCAATGAGCGCTCTCCGCACACTGCGACAGTCAATACAGCCTCAATTGCGGCCAACTACCCAGATACGGCACGCGACCTTGTTGAAACGACCCAAACGCCCATATACCTTCACCCAGCTCATCACCCTCTCCGATGGCAGCTCCTTCACATTGCGCACAACCAACCCTCAGGCCGTCTACAAAAGCGCCAAGGATATAAGAAACGCGCCGCTGTGGAATCCAAGTTCACAGAAGCTATTCAATGTGGAAGAGGACGAGGCAGGCAAACTGGCAGCCTTTAGATCAAAGTTTGGAAGAGGATGGGATACTGATGCTGAAAAGGTTTGTTGGCCCCCGCACTACCCCAAGGCACACAAACACGTGCATTATGAGCTGTATTCACTGATCTTGGCATTCCTCAGGGCAACGACTCGGGCGATCATTTAATGGATATCATCAGCGGAACAAAAGCACCCAGTGCCAGTGAATCTACCAAAAACTCCGCGACAAAGCCTGCAGTAAAAGTGGCATCAAAGAAGTAGCGTAAGAGAGAGCATGAGCGTAGGTCCATAGGCTTAACTGTTCAAAATTTGGTGCCGAGTATACATGTACAATATTACATCGAATCAACAAGCCACCACTATCGACAGCATTGACCTGACCTGACCCACCTTTTACATTTTGATTCTCAACCCCAGGGACCCCGGGCCGGCCCTCTCAGTCCCAGTCCTCCCACTCACACCGCTGATACTATCAACATCGCTATCCTCATCCCCAGCTACGCTGTCACGGTCCCTTGTTCCGACTCCCGGGCCCAATGTTCCAACCTGGAACACACTGGAGCACCATTCACCAAAGACGTCTGGGTCCCAGACTCCATCCTCGCGACCTTTTCCCTTGGCGCTTCTCCCACTGCCGTTGGTGCTGGATAAAGAGGGCATATATGAACTGTCAAACCAATCTCCATATCTTTGTGTGGCTGACTCCATGACAGCTGCTACCAGCATTTCTCGCGTGCGACGGTCATTAATGTACTCTTCCAGTTTGCCCCGCAAAAACGAGCTCTCTTGCTCGATATTCTGTCTAATCTTGGCAGTGCGTGCAGGCGCTTCATTTACAGGAACCTTTTTGATATCCTTGGTGTCAATTGGCGCAGTCATGCGCGCAACAAACTGACCAGTAAAGTCATTGATCGCCTGACGCAGCCTCACATCCACTTCGGCTTTTGCGTCAAGCATGTTTTCGACCACTTTGGGAATCAGCAACCCAACAAGACTGCGTGGGTTGAAGAGCCCGCCACGAGACCGGAGCTCCCAAAATGTGTTTGTGAGGTTCGAGAAGTTATAATGGACTTCGGTTTCTGGTGTGACAAACTCGATATCAAACGTGACAATCTGTTGCTTGAGCAGCAAAAGATGTGATATGAGAAATAGGGCAGCATCTGTAGGCGATGTGGATTTTGACACCAAATTGCTGGCCTGTATAAGCGATAGCGTGGTGCTATGGACAATGCGATGCGCAAGGTCGTCGAACACTGAAGACTGGGTCATGGTCAGCATCTCTTTGTGATGACCAGATCAGTAAGAAGGGAATATGGTATTAAGAACTCACGTGTACCAACCGGTAGATCTTGCTAAGCAGCCAAATGGCTTTGCGCAATGTAGGATACCAGTCTTCAAAGGCAGCCTCGGTATTGAAGTTCCATCGCGCATCAGAATCGTCTTCTTCGACTACAGTAGGTGTCTTGGGCAAGAGCGGTGTAGGTGGGACTTCTGACTTGGGCTGTCTTTTTCCCGACAGCACAGGCTGATTCGACTTTCCTCCAGGTGCTGCAATTTTCTTGTTCTTGGCCGGATAGTCGAGGTCTTCGGGCTTTGGTTTAAATCTCTCAATATCATCACGTAGTACAGCCAGTGACAGGAAAACTAGTCGATTCTGCGCGTCTTGTAAGGCGGGATGGATCAAGACAGAAAAGTCGAGTTTGGCTGTGTCGTTGAGCAACTCGGGTTCCTCTACAATGTAATCATCATCATCGTCGTCATCTTCTTCTTCCGTGTATCGCGTCTGTATCAATGTGCAAAGCTCGCAGAGTCTGAGTATTTCAGTCTCATGAATTGTGCGTGGACGCAGATGGTCGTAGAGCGGTTCGCACATGGCCTCGAGGAAATCGTATAGCCCACCATCACCTTCAAACCACTCGCGCCACAAGTCATGTTCATCCAAGCAAATACCGCGTATGTAACTAATACTGCTCCGGGCAAAAGACAACAGGTCCTTTGATGTGCTCGGAGCTTGTGCGATTTCGTTGATCTTTTTGGTTACTATTGGGAGGATGAGACGGCCACGAGTAGCCGAGTAGCTCTGATACAGTTCATTCATCAAGCTTTGGTATTCTGCCTCTGTATCAGGGGCAGCTCCTTTGGGGAGGACAGCCCGCTTTTGTATTTCCAAGCCGATCTTCTTCAACTCGGGTGCTCCGGCTCTGAATTTAGCATACAGCAAGGCAGACATGGTGGTATCGTTTAGTTGTCGATCAGCTATCCTCTTGGCCACGTCGGCGGCAATGTCGCGCAGAGCCTCTGTAAAATGCTGGCGAATCAGGGTCAGAGCACGAGTAAGGAGCAAGCGGTATCTAGCGCGATATGTCTCTGCCTCTTTGTGGTTGGATTTTGCCTGCATGTACTCGAGGCAACTGTCAAGGTTGGCCAGCATCTCGGTGAACTCTTTGCCACGCACAACCTTGGCAGCACCGGGAGCATTCAGTCGCTTAGTGGTGGGCTCGAGGTACAAGTAGTAGCGGAGATTTTGCTGCATGCCGTCTGCGAGCTTGGTGATGCGCGTCTGGTCGTCGATGAGGCCCTCGCATTGTGTTCGAAAGGCGTTTGTCTGAGCTTCGACGGTCTTGAATGAGTGAGAAAGAGAGGACAGAATGCTGAGAGTGGAAGAGGTGTCAGCGACGATGTTGTCGAGGTGACTGCGTGTCATGTGCAGCTGGTTCTGGTAGCGCCTGGCGTCTTCATGACTGGCCTCGAGCAGCTCATCGCCGACTCCCGTGCTGTGATACCACACGGCAAAGTCGAGCTCGTTGGTGAGGGCGTGGGCGCGGGCGTTGGCATCTGGCGAGGGTTTGTGTTTGTTTTCCAAGGCCTTCTCCTTCTTCATATGGGCACGCACAACCGTGTAGAAGGCGCTATAGGATTTGGCGCGTCGAGCCACAGTAGCAGGTGGCGGGCCATTGAGCTTTGCCGGCAGCTCTTCTACAATCTCAGCGATGGCTTCTGCGCGGTCGACGTCAGCCTGGCTCTCCTACAGTAGCAATTCATCAATAATGCTCCCCCATACCCATGCAGCAGAGTGAGGGCTTACGTTGGGCTGTTTGAGCAGAGACTCGCGCCGCTTGTGCTTGTTGCTGCTGCTACTACTATTACTGCCGCTGGGGGTGGTGGTTTGCTTGTCTGGCGGCTTTGCAGTACGTGGCACGAAGGCATTATACCATGAGTCTCCCTCGTACATGCTGGCGGGTGTTGGGGATTATTAAGAAGGACGAGGAGGAGAAAGAGGAGGAGTAGGAGGAGCAAAAATAACTAAGTACTAGGTAGGTAGCTAGAGACGAAGGGAAAAGGAGGGAGATGGCGGTACAATGAAGCCGTATATGTACACATGTATGTATGGACACATGTACCACCTATCTGCGTCGTGTCGTTCTATGGGTGAGGTAATCACGACTACCTACCTACCTGTGTACTAGTCACGTGTTTGACACGTGACGTGACTTTTAACTGCTTAATTAGTAACACAGTGCCCCGATTAGGACAATCCAATCATGACGTTCTACATCTGATCACAACAAGACAAGACTTTTGTAGACAGGCTGCGTGCACAAGTAACCACCATGATCTGACCCCTCGACACTGGCAAGCCGACCACCAGGAAAACCACCTGAACCACCTGCACCGTGACAATCTCCAAGCCTCGCCACCATTATGCTCAGCATTAGGAGCAGTTCCCGTCTTCCCCATGCCACCCTTGGATATGCCTCACCATTCCGTACCAGCACAACATGGAGTAAGGTCCCACGGTCCCGAACAGCCACACATCCCTATGCACAGCGCCGGCAGCAGCGCTTCGTCCGCTCTGTAGCCACTGTCATCTTATTATGGGCGACCGCAAGTGCCTGGCAGTGGGTCAATGGAAAGCCCATCATCAGCCAAGTTCATGCTGAGGAGCCGCCCAAGCCCCAAGAAGCCGAACTGGAATTCGAGCCGACCCGAAGAACTGCTACCTCGGCCGCAGACAACAGAAACATCATCAGCTCGCAACACCTCCAGGTCCAGAAAAGCTGGGAGAACCCGGGCGTCTACGCATGGGGGTCAAACTCGGGTAAGACCGTCGCGCCAGACTCGGACGACAAATACACCAAGACGCCGCGCCGCATCAGTTTCTTTGATGGAATGCTACTGCGCGACCTCAAGCTGGATCGTAATTTTGGCGCCGCAATCGATGAAAAGGGCAATCTACTGCAGTGGGGCACAGCCTTTTCCAAGCACGTCACAGAGCCCACCAAGACACTCAAAGGTCAGAATCTGGTCGCTCTGACCCTTTCGCGCGACCGCATCATCGCCCTATCGGCGAACGGCAGTGTTTACTCGATACCTGTATCACAGGCAGAACAAAAGGAAGACCCCAAGTCAACATCCAGTTCATGGCTCCCCTTTTGGCGCACCAACATCGACATCTCGTATCGTATCCGCACTCCCGCAGGCCTAGCTTGGAACGAGCGCGTTATCCACGTTTCTTCCGGCCTCGAACACGCCCTCATGCTCACTTCTTCTGGGCGCCTCTTCTCATTTGCATCTGGTTCACAGAATTTCCCTACTAAGGGCCAATTGGGCATCCCCGGCCTCACTTGGGAGACTAGGCCGCCTGGCGCGTTTGACATTCCGCATGAAGTCACCACGCTCAGAGGCTTTTCCATAAAGAAGATTGCTACTGGCGACCACCATAGCTTAGTCTGTGATACCGAAGGGCGTGTATTCACGTTTGGAGACAACACTTCTGGCCAGTTGGGCTTTCCTTTCAATGCCGAAGCTACGTTTGTTGATGCACCGTCTCTTCTTCCAATCCAGAAGCTCTATGCTGGAACCATGCAACACGCAAGAGTCTCAAACGTCTTTGCTGGCGGGAATACGTCGTTCGTCACGGTCGAGGCTTCCAAACAATCCAACAACCGCATCACAGCAGATACCTGGTCTTTTGGATTCGGCCTTACAGGTCAACTTGGCATTGGCCGTTGGGTGCACACACAGGCAGACCCTGTCAAAGTCCCCGCCTTTTCGGGTCTCTTTGAATATGATGAAGCGAAAAACACCATCATCCCCATCCGCTTGTCCACCATTGCTGTCGGCTCGTCACACGCTGCTGCCATCATGGACAACGTCGCAAGTGTTGTTGTCTCGGGCAAAGCGAGAAAGCTTACTGACAACGACACCAACTGGGGCCGTGATATCTTGTTTTGGGGCAACAATGAGTTTTATCAAATTGGTAGTGGCAAAAGGAGCAATGTAGCGATACCGACCTATATCCAGCCAATAGACCAAGAAGCAGAGCGGGAAAGAGCGGCGAATGCTTTGGGATTCGCAAACGCTACGAAGGAGAAGGAGATTCACCGCTTTCAGATCAGTCCAAGGGCACACGTCAAATTCGGCGGAAGAACAGTTGAATTCGAACAAAAGGTCGAGTGTGGGAGAGGCTGTACCGCTGTATATTCTGCCGCGTAGATTCGGCGGTAAGGGTTTTTTTTTTCCTTTTTTTTTTGCTGGTTGTCATGACTGATGAATGACGAACATGGTGGATGTTAAAAGACTATGTTCACTTCTTGTATATTTTCTTGATGCATCGTTTGGGAAGGCTGATCTTTTGATCAACTTGGTTTGTAACAATACTCGTCAAATTTGATCGCTTTCATCATACGGTACAGTGGGCGGTCAGGTGGGTTGGCGTTGTTGACCATACTGAGCCTTCAACGGAGCATGATATCCCCTTGTCTTTACTGCATCTCTGATGCTTTTCTGTTCGTTTTTGCCTTTTCGTGCATGAGCCCCTGTTGTGATGACAGCTGGACAACCTGGGGTCCATTCAAGATCCCGTTCATCCGTTCGATGTGCTACCCTTCTTGTCGTGTATCGATTCACCGGTCTCTCGCTCCTTTCTTCGTTGTGCCACATCCCAATTGTACACCCGTGCGAAAGCTACCTCCAGAGTCTGAAATTTTTTAGTCTTATATATTTCGTTGAATTCCTTTGCATGTCATATTTGAAACGTACCGTGATTTGCTCTCGTAGAAAATCCAAATCCTCCTCGCAAGTTGCTAGACTATTTTTCGCCGTTGCTAATTTCCCTGACAAGAGCTCCTCTGCTTCGGGAATGGGGTAGGCGAGCATGACATTGGCACCCAGCCACAAATACACCTCATCTGTCGGCAGAACTTGTGCTTTTGCGAACAGTGTGTCGTTGAGTTCAAAGGTCGTCTCTAGGGGCTCAGCATTGTCTTTCCTCATCTCCAAGAAGCGAACAGTCTCCAGTGTCTTCTGGATGTCTGGAATCTTGTCCTTGAGGCCTGCTGCTCGTCGCTGGGTATTTTGTTGCATGAACTGGTACTTCCTGGACACGTTATGAGCCTCTGGACTCTTTGGCATGGCTTTTACTATCTGAGGACGTACGATATCATCTCCTTGAACCTATTGATGGTCCCCTCGACTTCTGAGCGGTCGGTGACATAATCCTCGACGCGGTCGACAAAAGGCGCGAGTGGGATGCCGCGGGGATTTGTAGGCGCTTCATTACTATCATTGCCGTCAGTTATGATGGAGTGTCGGCAGCCGACTGACTCGCCTTCCGGTCTTAGTGGCGGTCGCCATTACTGCGGTTTCGATATTGCTCCCGCTATTACAGAGCACAGTTGCATAATAATACAATTTGACAATTGCTGTAGTACGTAGTTAGTCAACTTTGAACTAGTGCAAACGCGTCAAACTCAACCATCGTTGTGCCCCGCGTTCCGCTACTAGCGTCGCCTTGGCGCCTTGTTCTCGTGTGTCCGCTCCACCCGCCCAATTTCCATTGTCTAATCTGATTTATTCATTTCTAGAGTAGTTACATGGTTTGTGTCTCACAATGGTGGCTTCGTAAAATGTTTCACATGCCACGCACCCTCATGCACACTGAATATTCTCACACACCCAGCGACATACATGTCCTCTAATTACGGCAGCTCATGAGAGCTCGAAGTTTTTGGAAGCCTCGTCATTGGTGCCGTCTAGTTGCAGTCTGGCCTGGAAGCCATTAACTACCATGATCACGTCATATGTCAGAACTAGTTATTGCTTTGCCCGTCTCCAACACGCCCAATGTCATCTTTGCAAACTCCAACCATCAGCAAATACTGTTCGAGATCCACCATTGTGCAGATAAGGGCCCAAGATACCACTCACGGACGGCATATTATCGGCGGCCGAACCAAGGCAATAACATGTCAGACAAGCAAGGCTAAAGCTGCCTAGAAACGACCATACAATACGTATCCTTGGTCATCTGTATCAGATATGCACTCGTCTCGTTATTCACAAAAGTACTGGCCGAACAGTAGCCACGCAAATAGAGCAGATCGGCCGCCGCATGCTCACTGTCTGGAACCTTGGAAGCCTTTGCATCTCTTATTCACAACAATCGGAACACACCTCAGTATATTTGCCGACCAAACCACAATCATGGACGGACGTACCGAGCAAAATACACTAGCCAAGGCGTCTTTCCAACGCATGTACTGCCTCAGCACATAAAATCATGTCTTACATCCCAGCCACCATCGCCTGTCTCTCTCAGCCTGCGTCCTTTCCACCGATCAACAGTGAAGCGCCTGTGTACATAGGCAAAGCAGACCGGGATGGTCCGATCCATAGCTTGTATTTGAGTGAGCAATATTGGCCGTGTTGTAGCCTTGTCATCATCGAAAGCACTACTGTAGGCTGTAGCCTGCATATTTGATTAAGACGCTCATTTCAGTGGCAGCATTCATATTTCTTACGTACATTATTTTATGTATCAAGGAAGCTCTCCATAGGATATCATAGAGCAATTCACGCTCTGAAATTGGACCTTGAGGTATGCTTTCTTACCATACATAGTTTCACGGAAGCTTCTTGCTCCAGCAGCCACACAATGGTGATCTTCAAGCGAGCTACTCGTTTATGCCTACTTGTCAGACCTGGGCATTGGAACCGGTGCTGCCAAAGATCTGCACTTATTCATCAATATCTAGCTCTAAACGTACCAAACAAGACCTTTTTTGGTGAGCTGAAGATGCAAAGACCTGGTGTGTTCGTATAGTGACGTGGATGTGTAACCTTATCTTCACTTGTGGCGCTCGGTCACCCCATTCGCCATTAACTACGTCGATCCACGTCTTATCAACATCGCCGGGCATGATTTCAACATGTATCACGGATTCACGGGCATTATCTTAGCTTGGCCACTAACTGTTTGGAAACCCACATGAGAAATGCAGACCCCAACTACCAGTTGTTTGTCCGCTCCAATGACCACGTTTTTGGAATCTTTTACCGAATGCTGTGTCACATGTCCGTCACCAAGTCTAACTCAGACGAATAGCAAGTAAGATTAATAAAGCGCAAAGCATGGAAGTGAAATGTGACATGTTCGGTGCAGTATGAATGGCGTGAGCTCACTGTAGCGTTCATGGAAACGCACATCTTGAATGTTATCCGCGCACCATTCTGAACATGGGATCAAACTTGATACGAGTTAAGTATAAGACTAGCCTCGGATTTCTTTAGCGGATTTCGCAGTGCAAAGGTCAAGGTAGTCAACTGGGCTGATCAAACCGTGAAATTGGTTCGAAACATCCAGGGTAGATCTACCACATTTCCCATCCGTAGCTTGGCGAAGAGATGCAACTCTTATTTTTCTGTACCGGAATGTATCTGATAGACGTGTTACCGCGTTTCTTGGGGAGATGCTGGCGGCTCAAGTGTTTAGCCATGATGCAAAATCGCTTCGAGAATAGCGGGCAGCCTACGAAGTACAGCAAAAGACTAAATGTCTGTATGAGAGCTCACGGTTGCCAATGAGTATAGCCGTCCGAGAATACTCTATAATTAATAGTCACTGGCAAGCTGAATGATGCATATTGCATATGATCACTTTGCCCCTTGAACTCGGACGCGAGGCTAGAGCTGGGTTGTGACTAACTATGCGTAGAAAGAAGCGACAAATTGAGCTAACACTAACATAAGATTTGCAAGGGTCAATCGTGACGACATAGAGAACTAAAGATACTGCTGCGTCCTTGCACAGGCATGCACAAGGATCAGGATTCAGGACGCGCTTCTTTACATAATGTACGTGCACGCGCTTGAAGGACTTGACTTGCGTAGGGTAGAGGAATCTTGCTGTACAACGCAAATAAATGCAGGAAGTTGGCAGCATTATAGATCGGAATAAGGTAGATTTGAAACCCAGCCTGTTCAAGGACCCCAGGGAAACTTCCCGTGTGCGTGCAAGCGACGGGAAAGTAATGCAGAGAGGTATAGGAAGGGATTCGTGAGCGTGTTGAATGGAGCGCTGCTCAGACATCAATATCGACCTTGCATGTTCTCACTGTAGTTCAATTAATCTTCTTCAATTTGGGATGTTACTGAAAAGATGATATGATATCGTTAAATATGCCAGTAGCAGAGAATAAATCATTCAAGATGTTGGTGGAGTACTCTATCCACAAATCAATGGGAGAGCGGGGTGTATAAGGAAATAAACAGATGAGAGCTCGTAATCAATTTCAGATTGTATTATAAGCCATGCTCCCACAGACATGGGAGCATGGGGATCTATATACACAAGCTCAGCCCGAAGGAGAGAGCTCCTTCGGCCGAGTCCCAGCCACTTCCCCCTATACTACCTCACCGCTCGCGATACTACTCCGTAGATCGCCCCATCTCATTGAGATGGGCGATCTCAATATCGGTTGTATGAGGCTCCCATCGCAGCCCTCATATGGGCGCGAGCGCGGGCGCGGGCGCATGGGCGAACTGGGCGAACTGGGCGAGGATTGTGGCCGACAGTACTCGAGCTCAGGGGTCGAGGAACGAACACAAGATATTATACTCTGTATGAATATGGAAACAGTTCTAAGCAGAATATAAAAGAAAAGAAACGCCAGTGAACTATTCCGCCAACACTCGTGCCAATTAACGCCTTGGCCTTCATATACGTAAACCCCAGGGTCCAGACGAAGAAAAAAGCATCTCGCCATTAACGCCAGAAACTTCTGCCAGTATTTGAATATAGATAATGAACGCGATCTGACAGTAACTTGTAAAGATTTCAGGCGCAAAGGCTACAACTTGAGACCCTTTCTAAGGAGTTTGCCTAATGTGGCACCCTATTGTTCACTTTAGTTGCTGCATCAATGATAATGAAATCAATCATGGTGAATTACTTACATGCTCCCCTTTCATCATTGTGAAATGATTGCCATTCATGACTGCATACTCAAAATTTTCCTTTGGCAATAACTGTGCCCAGCCGTTGTCACCAAAATCAGTGCGATTATTGAGTAGCCACGTCATAGGCGCTGGATCCTCACCTTCACCTGGTGGAGGGCGAGGATCGTCTGGGTTTGGGCATACGCCGTCAGTACACCAGATTGCTAGGACTGGTGGCGCCACTTTCGGATCCATTGGTGTCGGATCGTAATCCTTAAGATTTTGTATGGCAGACGCAAAATGAGGCAACAACCACGAGGGTGTACCACCGGGCTTGCCTGTACCAAGCAAGCCTATTTGATCGAAGAAGATATGTAGCCGGGCTGGCAGAGGATCCAGAGCTACGGGGCAAGGTGCGTCGATGAGTACAAGAGATTCAACCTTCTCGCCAGAGTTGACGAGTTGCATAGCAACTTCATAGGCCATTACACCGCCTGCAGACCAGCCCCCGATTATGTATGGACCTTCAGGTTGGCGACGCTTGATTTCGTTTAGATAAATCGTAGCCACACCCTCAACGCCACATGTCCATTTCTCAGGGCATTTCATAAAGGGACAATTAAGTCCATAAACTGCCATATCGGAAGATATATTTGAGATGGAAATGTACGATGTTGCACTACCAGAGCCATCAGGCACAAGGAAGAACTTCTTCGTCGCAGTCTTTGGGTTACCTTGAAGCAGAACAGAGTTTGAAAGAGGTAATTTCGAGGTGTCAATGACCTTTACCAGCTTCTTGTTCACTTCGGTAAGCTGAGGGGCTTTTGGAGTCACTTTAGAAGACTTCTTCGCCGCTACCTGCACTTTCTTGTTGGGCTTGGGGCGCATATCAAGAGCAATCTCGATATCCTTGATAGTAGTATTGACAGCCAGAAAGTCAGCAGGAAGATCGCGTCCAGTGCGTTCACGGATGGATCCCAAGATGGTCAAGCTCATTAAAGAGTCCATGCCAATAGCAGTCAAGTCCAGGTCATCAGTAATTTCAGTTACATCCACGCCCATCTCCTCCGCAATAAGCAGCCGGGCGATGCTAGCCTCACCCTCTACGATCCCTGTGGATATCTTAATGTCAGCACCTTCTTTCCCCGACAGACTAGGTGCGGAACTCGCGGGTGTGCTTGCTGCAGCGGGTTCGTACGGGGAAGAGGCGTCAGACTCGTTAGTACTATCGGAAACATAGTCGTCTTCGACAACTAAAATATCTCCATCGTATTGTGCGAAGTGTTTCTTCAACTCTCCAACCGTTGGACAGTCGGTGAATAAGGAAGAAGAAATATCCATATCAAGGTCCTCACGGAACCTGGCCGATATTGTGAGTGATAATAGCGAGTCAACGCCCAGGTTTTCAAAAGCGACCTCATCAACGAGCTCGGACATATCGACATCAATCTCTTCTGCAACAATCCTCATGGCCTTTGC
Organism: Shiraia bambusicola; assembly: GCA_028220655.1. Lineage (NCBI taxonomy): Eukaryota > Fungi > Ascomycota > Dothideomycetes > Pleosporales > Shiraiaceae > Shiraia > Shiraia bambusicola. The sequence goes on along the minus strand of SSBG01000006.1, from coordinate 250,375 downwards.
AGTAACACCAGCCGTAGCTGTTTTGGGCGGCTTGAAAACTTTGGAGGTAGGCTTGGCGATAGGCTTTTTTGCAGCTTTAGTCATGGGAGACTTGATAGGAAGGGAGTTGGTGGCGACTTTGGCTGTGGTAGAAGTGGCAGTTCCAGTGCCTGGGGGAGGCATCATCATGTTAAGAGCACGGCGGGGAATGTTCTGGAACTTGAGGCCCATGACCATACCAATGATTGCCTCCCCCTCCAATATGTAGACATCACCAACTGAAATATTTCCAGGGGCAGGCTGCATACGCACATAGGAGCGGTATTTCTTTTCAGGAGAAAGCTGCTTGGAGATCTTAATTGAGGCCCATCCATGAGAAATATAGACCGAGTTCTCAGAGTCGAGATGATCAGAAGCATTGACAATAAAGCCTGAAAGATGGGCTAAGCTGTCGATCCAGTATGGTGAACAGAAAAATTCTCCGTCAGCAGCAGTGGTCTGGAACTGCACCAATGCGGTAGCTTCGGTTGTTTTACCGTCAAGAATGACCTCTTCCATGCCGCGGTAAGTTGGCGCATAGTTTACAAGCGCTTTGAAAAGCTTATAGGCCATGCCGCGAAGAACCTTGTGCGCAGCACCAGTTTCAAGCTTATGCTGGAGCAAGTCAATCTGGCTCTGGACCATATATTGGATACGGCTCCAATCTTGCTTCCATGCATTCACATCTTCGTACTTTATAAGACCAGAAGCATGCTCGGCGATAACCTTGGAGCCATCGGCAGTCACAGTACGGAATTTGATCTCGACCTGATTGCGCTCAAGGTCCGCAGTAGCCTCTATTTGTAGATGTTGACCACCAGCAGGAGCAGGGTATTGTGGTATCAGAGCCTTGGTGACTTCCATTGCACAAACATTGAGACCAGGAGTGGGCATTCCTGGCCTAAGCTGTCGATAGAGATAATCCGCAGCAGTCATACATTGATCAGCATAAAGAGATGAAGGAGTGAGTGGCGTGCCGTTGACTTGATGTCCGGTGATTGTGGCTTGCAATTGTGGATCGGATAAGTCAGATTGAACAACAATAGTACCAGAGTTCGCTTGCAACTCTTCCAGGACGATCTTGTGGCAAGAAGTTGTTCTGAGTTTGCAAACAGCTTCAGCCGCCACCTCCCGGGTCTGAACTGGGGCGGGCTCCAAAACCTCCCCTTTAGTCAAAGTCCAGTTGTTGTGATAATCAAGCCAATATCGCTTATCATCAAAAGCATATGTTGGTAGAGTGTACAATTCATGGGCATCATTGAATAGCCTGTGATATTCGTTGAAGTCGAAGTAGACACCGGCCAAGAATAGAGTTGTGATACTCTTGCTGAGGCTTCTCCAGGGATCCTCATTACGGCTTAGGGATCCAGCTGTGACTGGTGACCCACCCAGCGTTGATCTGACCATTCCGATGCAGACTGGATGCGCTCCAATCTCGAGCCAAGCGGTTTTTTTATCGAACAACAGCTCCGTTTGGCCAGTAGCAAGGGCAGTCTTGAAGTTGACGGTGTCGCGTGCATGACGTGCAAGATAGTGTGGTCCGATAATGCCAGCCTCGCGGATGACTTGGCCAGTCAAAGGCGACATTATAGGGATCTTGGGCTTATGGAAAACTACCGGAGCAGCGATAGTCGTGAACCTCTCCAGAATTGGTTCAACCTGTGCGGAGTGGAAAGCAAAGGGAACGTTTAGCTTAGTGACCTTAAAACCTTTAGCTGAGAGTACTTCAGCCTTAGAATCCACAGTCTGGACTGTTCCGCAGAGAACAATTTCCTCAGGGCCATTGATACAAGCAATCTCAATCATTTGATCACCAAGAGCATTCCTGATGGACTCCAAGCTACCTTTGACGGCAAGCATCCCGTGGGTATTGGAGGAGCAGATTTCTTCAAGAAGCTGAGCACGGCGGCCCACCAAAAGCACCATGTCACTAGCGGAGATAACACCAGCTACGTTCAATGCAGCGTATTCTCCAAGGCTGTGACCAATCACAGTTGTGGGCTTGATGCCCCAAGAAGCCCACATGCGTGCAAGGGCGACTTGAACGCAGGCCATGCCGAGTTGTACTACGACCGGGGACAAGGTGGCTACATCGCAGCCGGTGAGCAAAGGTAGGAATGAAGGAAGGCCATGGAGTTGGGCGCAATTGGCAAGCATGTCGACATCATCTTTGAATGTTTCCAGCTGCTCGTATAGTTTTTGGCCAAGACCAGTATACTGCGATCCCTGGCCAGTAAACGCGAAAGCAACCTCGGTTGATACCATTGGAAGAGGATTATAGCTATCCTTTAATTGCGCTTTTAGGCTTCCCTTCACTTTAGAGATCTCAGAAACACTGAATGCTACTCGATAGTTGTGCTGAATACGACGGGCGGTTGTAGTATAGGCAAGGCTTGGGAGGCTGATCTCGTGATTGGCGTCGAGGAAATCGATCAAATTTTTGATGTTTCTCTTCAGTGAGGCGATGGACCTAGCAGTGACCGTGACTGTGTGCATTGTGCGTGGGTCGACCACTGAAGGGCCGTTTCGCAATGGAGCATCTTCAATTATGAGAGACGTGTTGCCACCAGCTGCCGAAAAGTTGTTCAAGAATATCTTGCGCTTTTCATTGCTTTTTCGAGGCCATGCTACCTGCTGTGTAGGAATGTGAACATTGCGTTGACAAAGGTCCTTGGGAAACGTCTTGTTCATAATCCCCTTGATGCCAACATTTGCGGGTATAGCATCTTTCTTCATCATCATCAATACCTTGACGAGAGAATTGATACCAGATGCAGCCTCCCCATGACCGATATTGGCCTTGATCGCACCCAGATGTAATGTTTGTTCCGGGCTGCGTTGTCGGTGGCGAGGGGCAAACGCATTGGTGACGGAGGTCATCTCAATGCCATCACCAGCTTGCGTTCCGGTACCATGCATTTCCACATAACTAATTTCGTGGGCATCTACGCCAGCCTTTGCGAGTACCCTGTTGTATAGAAATTCTTGGGCGCCTGCGTGAGGATGCGTTATCGAAACAGCTTCAGCGCTATGGTTGGTGGCCGCTCCGAGTATACATGCAAGAATATTATCCTTGTCTGCAACAGCGTCTTCGTATCTCTTGAGCACAACTGAACCACAACCATCACCACGACAATAACCGTCCGCATCATTGTCATATGTCTTGCAACCACCAGTCTTGGACAAAAATTGACCTTTACTCAGACCAGAGAAGATGTCCGGGTTTGTCAGCACATTCAGGCCGCCGGCACAAGCAGTGTCACAATCCCCAGCCCAGAGGGATGTGCAGGCAAGCTGAATAGCAGCCAGAGAAGACGAGCAAGCAGTGTCAATGCTGAATGATGGGCCAGAAAATTTGAAGAAATAATTTATCCGGCCAGGAGCAAACGCGCGTACGCTACCAGTGATAAAATACGTGTCAATGTTTTCTGCTGCATTGATCTCACGCCAATCATCCGAAGTCTGTCCATAGAAGGTTCCGATACGATGAAGTCTGGTCGAGGGTGTCCGATTAGGAACGTAACCCGACATCTCAAGTGCCTCGTAGGCAGTGGTGAGTGCAAGGCGGCCCATGGGATCAGTTTGAGCAGCCTCACGCGGCGACATGTTGAAGAAGCGTGGGTCAAATAACCCTGGCTCATCGATGAAGCATCCATAGGGAGTGTGGCTTTTATTCTTGCCTTTGCCAGAGGGATCGCAGTGGGCCTTTGCATCAAAACGGTCGGCTGGCACTTCACGATGCACATCTAGACCCTTCTCAAGTAAATCCCAGAGCTCCTCGGGGTTCCTCGCTCCAGGGAAGCGGCCTGACATGCCGACGATGGCAATCTTATCATTTTGAGAACGGCCACAGCTGTGACCAGTGGTTGCACACCATAGTGACTGGTCACAGACAGAGACGGAAATTTGCCCACCAGACTTCAGAGCAGAAACAAGGCTGTTTGCTACATTGGTTACTCCAATAGCGGACACAGTACATGTGGCTGTACTAGCTGCAACGACCTGAGAAACAACCTCTCCAAGGAGGTTATCCCATCTCACAGGGCGGAGAAGAATTTCGCTCAAGGCTTCTCTGACTAGGTCGAGGGTGTTGGTGGCCGTACGACATCTGCCGGATGATGCGGAATGTATCAAAGTGAGAGGGCGAAATTGCTGGAGGTGTTTAATAGCCACCTTGTCAAGAATTTGGTCGATGCTGGCCTGACTGTGAATGTGGGAAGCATGATAAGGGGCGAAGACAGGAATAGGCACTCGAGTCTTGTTCTTGAGCGATTCCACCTCGCTAAATAGGCGTTTCGTTGTCGATGGCGGTCCGCTAATGGTTAGAGCCAGGACGCTGACGGCGCTGATGTAGGCCTGTGACGACGAAGGAATATGGTTCTCGGCGTGAAAACTGGAAAGCGCAGTCTTTGCTTCGTTCTCAGATATCCCGGGCACGATAGTAGACCAGCTTTCTTTTGCGTCCGTCGCATGCTCGAGTGCATCTTTTGCGGCTCCCACGCAAGAACCCACACGGAATGCAAGCCGCACAGCTTCAATGGCAAGTGGCAAGAGCTCACTCAATGAACGCGCAGATGCAACAACAGATGCGGCAAGAAGACCAGTACAAAGACCAAGGATTCTTGTGTTGGCTGGATTGGGCAGCTTCGATGGATATTCTTCGTAGTACCTATTGAGTCAGTGAAATTTTTAACGTCAGTCGGTCGATCTAGCATACCCAATGTAATGTGCCAACTGTGATATGGTGACCATACAGCTTTCCATCTGGGGGATTTTGTGGCCCTTGCTGTAATATGCTTCGACCAGGTCCCATGTAGTCAAGAAGTCGGGATACTCATCTCGTTGAGCTTTGGGTAGCTTTTGCACTTCGTCTCGGAGAACAACACTAATTCTGTCGAGGAATGTCGCGAGTGTTGCATTGTTCTTGCATGTGCAAGCCTTGCGCAGGAGTGGATATTGGTCGGCAGTCTGATCTCCAAATATCAAAATATCCATGATGGTGGTTGTGGGAGTTTTGATGTAATTGTAATTAGGGACACAGAAAGGTGGTTTCGAGTCTAGGACTCATAGAATCAGATAGTGTGAAAGCGAAATATGATATACATCCAGAGGTAGTGAGGGTATAGGTGTTCAACGATGGTTTTGCACTTCGTTGTGTCACTTGGGTTCTGTTTGGAGGTGAGCTACCTCAATAACGTGGGTTGCCCAAAGGTTTGGTTTGAAGAGAGTGTCTGAGCAGGAATGAGTTCGGGGACTCGCATTACTATATATTTGTATGGCAGCAATACTTAGGGGATGATGGGTATGGGCGACAGATTGATAGGCCATACACGGACCACTGAATGACAAGCACATTGCATGCCTCGTCCGTGACAAACCATGTACTGCGGAACGATGTACTGCAGCGATACACTGGCGTGAGAGCGAGGGTGGAGCGCGACCAATGCCCATTTTTGGATGGCGCCACCAAAATCCCAAGAATCAATGGCGCGCAGCAACCAGAGGCATGTCCGAGTAAGCTTCATATCTATTGTTAGATGGCGTATGCGAAGTACGGCGAATAATGACCGGGGTATTGAGCCACTGCTTCATGGATGATAACGAGGATGAGACTTGGTGACCTAGTTCGGAAGGGCGTTGTCTCAAGGTGGGCTAACTTGACCGGATCCCCTCTTATAAGCCGGAATATATTGACATACATCAATGGTCGTTGACCGTTCGTTTGAAGTTATTCCAACGGAATGTCGCTTAAACGGTTTCTCAACGGCCTAAAATATTATAGTGTGATTGTAGAGTAAAACCCACAAAATTTGAAAGAGTATCCTGTTTTATTTGGGGCAGTGCGAGATAGGTATCAAGGAAAAAGCAGCTAAAGCGCATTTGCATCCAACCTTGGAACACCGCGTGCCGTGAGCATATCTCTCTGCCTCCGGCTTGGCTTGGTGCTAACACAGTGAGGGAGCCATTCAATGCTGCATCATCGGAGCTGGTATCTTGTTCCAGACGGGGCTCTCTTGAGCTGGGACCTATTGCATGTACTGCAATCGCTATATATATGGCCTTTCCACGGCGCTGACAGTGTATAACGGCATATCGACATTTTTTCCCCCAGGGCGCGCATGCAAAGATTGTTGGCTACTGAGACTAGTACGAGGCAGATCGACCACGAAGCGTCGTCCAATGCTTAGAGGATCTCGAGTTCCAATGATCTGCCCGGAGTCAGTGGTATGGCTGACCGGTCGTATGTGGTATTGATACGAGCATACCCAAGCAAATGGTGGACGAACAATTGGTTCCACGTTTTGATATTGCGAATCCCAGGGATGGAAGACAAGCAACACAAGGAAAACAGCCACAAGTATCTCTCCGGTCGAGTCATGGAAAGATTTCCATTACCCGGTTTCAATGATTCCGTGATGCAACAGGCAAGACTATTGAAAGGCTAAATGATCGCCCTCGCGGACACCATGATCGGTTGAAGTCGTGTTTCCGGCTTCCCCATTGTCCGAAGTCAGGATCAAGGCTCTTTTAGACATGGCTAGGCAGACACTCAGGTATCCATTTCAAGCTCGCCAAGCACTGCGGCATACTATATAACTGTAGCCTCAACCGCGTGGGGCTCGACCAGAACAACGACATGGTGACTACCTAGGTACCTAGGTGGGTGACTCGTTGGCCTCGAGAGCTGGCATGTTTAGTCGCGTCTGAGTAGTTACCTACACGATTACTTTCCAAGGTTGGCCGTGCCGTCATGGCTGCAACTAAGTTGGTCCACAGTTCTGATACATTACAGGTGCATTGCTGACATTTACATGTGGAATAGGCGTCGCCACAATCGTGTACCTACCTAGTAGGTACAAATGGGCGCGTTGATGTCGTTTGATGGGATGTTGTAGAATATCGGCCCCGCATATCCGTTAACTAACTAACTAGTTAACTAATTATGTAACCAACTGCCACGTGACCCGACTCGGCTCTGCTAACAGGTGATACCTACCTAGCCTACCTAGGTAGTTATGATAGGAAGATCCAACTCTCGCCTCTGTCCAGGCGCAGCCGGATCACGGCTACCTACATTCCCGAGTTTATGGCCATTCTAAGCGATAGGCAATTACATAGCTCCGGAAGACCAGCCCATCCAACTGTTCTTCATCTTACATCGCTAACTACCTTGTATTCTAGGTATCAACGTTACCTAGGTACGTCACAAAAATACATTATACCTGTGTCCACTAATATTGCCAAGGTTTCATAAATCCCAGCATCCCACCTGGATTCCGATTCTACTAGAAACCTGTGCATAATTACCGAGTTATGTTCAACAGCGAGCCTGGCTGCCCAGGTGGTCATGATTATCGGTACCTGGCTATAGAACCATCGGGCCAGATGAGGTTCGCAAAACCTGGCTACCTAGGTAGGTATAGACGTGTACCTTGAACTTATGGCTAGGTACCTAGGCTTTTATTCGAATATGACGACTGGGCTTACTATTATTTCTACTCGTGAAGCTAGTCTCCTCTCTGCCTCTATGAATTCAGAGATAACTATACAATAGAAAACACCTGCCGTGGCATTTGCCCTAACACATCGTGTACTTGAAGTGTTAGAGTAGATTACAAAATTACTCGGTCCTTTACAATACATACCAAGGAGCAGTGTGTATTTCTAGTAATTCAAAAGGTTTGTCTCCACTTAGGAACGAGAAGAAACAGCTAGATTGATACAAAGTACAGTGCGTACCAAAGTCCACGTGCGCTTGATGTTTCATTCGATGCCTCTTACAATGGTCTTTGTAACCTGGTGCAACTCCAGGGCTATTGTTGTTAGCCACCCCGTGCATCTATGCCCGGTGACCATGACTGTGGTTCTCTTGTTGGTATTAGAATAACTTGGCGCACACCTAGGTAGGTAGTCAAACACTGGTAATTATGATGCGAGAGCTTGACGGTGTTGTTGTTACACCAATGGCGGATCTTGTGATACACTCTACCATGTGTATGAGCGAGTGACTGGCGAGCGTGAGTGTCCGAGTACTACTACATTACATACCTACCTAGGTACGCAAGTGTCTGATGAATCGTAACATTACGCGTGTTTGGACTAACTAGAAGGTCTTTCATAGTTAGTTATAGGAACTGATGATGCTAATTGTTTTTTTTATAGGTCTTCCGAGGTTGCCTATGATGCTCAGAGGGCTATTGCTACGAGTGGACAATAAATCTTCATGTAATTAGTGAGTAACCAGGTGTAACGCGAATCAAGGAGGGATGAAATTATCATGGCATAGCACAGCATTGTCACTAACTAACTCATTCAGGACCGTGATGATGGTGACATCATGAAAGGTGGGCCATCGATGCTTCCGTGCCTTAGGTACCTACATACTCGAAAATTCCAAGGTTCCAAGGTTGACCCAGTGTTTGACGATCGAATGAAATCCGACATGTTGATCTCCGATTAGTATCTGAAGATTACCTCGACATATTATAAGCGCTTCCTTGGATACCTACTCGCACAGTAATAGTGAAATTGCATCGAGTACTTCGCAGATGTCCTTTGTAGTTTTCAAGATCTCGTATGACCAACTCCTATAAGTAGTGCCGGTGCCCACCTGTGCATCCACCCCACCTTCTCACCGGACTACCAGGAAATAATAATTTGTCATCCAAGGATCGAACGGACAAGAAAGCCCTTGTACCTAGGCAAGTGGTGATTCTGAGTGAATACGAGGTACCCCAGACCATATGCGAGCGCACATTTTGTCACACTCACCCTGCGCTGTCAATTCCGTGGTGCATAATCTAGCCTGTTACGCAACTTTAGTGCCATTGTTGAATGAGCGCATCATCCGTCTCTAGGTCGGTATAATATATATATTAACTGATTGTTCTCTTCTAGACTCCTCCCAAGCATCTATTTTGGGGAGCTTCGGGAAAATTCGGCAACCTTGGAAAATTGCAAGGTCCCGTTTCTGCTGGGGCACCCAGGCCATTATTAGGTAGATACAGAAATATTTTTACTTGGATGTTGGTCATGTTTTCTTTTAGCTACAGTCCATGGGGCGATTTAATAAAAGAATATTTTTTTTCTAGGATTTTATAGAAGCTAGCCAATATTTGTACCACGCAATATTGTTCGACCAGGTAGCTAAAGATTAGGGCAAGTAACTAAGGACTAAAAAAGCCCACTTTTGTGTTCCTGTCGTGGCAGCTCGTACATATCTTGGCCGAATTCATCCGAGCGTAGGCTCACATGATTTATAATGCAGGATAGCTTATTGTACAGTATGCCTTGTTGCACCTAGCTCAACTCTGTTACCCTACTCTGGTAGTTCTTCGTAAGAGTAGCACACTATTGACGGTGTAAAACTTTACTTTGGTTAACTGATAACTAGTTAAGCCAAGAAGAAAATATAATTGCTTACCAACCTAGGTATGTACCTGTATTGCAGCGTACATAATATACTTGACCTGCCGGGACCGCTGTCAACTCGTCAGCATCTACAATCAATAAAAGCACCAACTTTACTGGAAAGAAATGCTCTAGTTACATTGAAGAAAATATTTTCCCAGATTTATGAAAGCCAAGTACGCTGGCATCTCGGGGTTGGGAATATATATACCTTTGGTGGATTCCAAGGTTCTCCTAAAATGGGTCAAGAATTAATGTATAGTTGGGTTAGCAAGAACTAGTACAACCAAAAATGATACGAGGAAGCATTGCACACTTGACTTGTAGCTATGAAGCTTGCTAAAGCAGAGACTAATTTGGCAGATTGTGGTCTAAACAAGATACAAAGCCAAAAATCGTAAAGCCAAACATTAGCTATTTCGATTACGCCAATTAATCTTTGAAGCGACCATGCACAGCCTAGAATTAGGCTACTAGTACCTACCAGGTAGGTATTAGAGAAGGCCTAGTTACCAATAACGCCATGGTTTAGCTAAGCGTCCACCATCATTGCAGCAACTGCAGTAACGGATATCTAAGTAAGTGCCCGTTGGAAAAAGGCTCCTTGTATATTTGACCGCGACAAACATAATAGTAGGAACCAAGCCAGTCGACTAGGCTCTATATGCTTGGAACAGATGTGAGGATCATTCTTGGTTAGGCTATGGATATTATTCCGCAGGCTCCAACTACAGTATACGTACATGCATGCATACATACATGCATACACACATACATGGCACATTGCGATATGGTTTGCCCTATTGGCTGAAATTAGCAACCGATAGCCAGGTGAAGTCAAAATCCGATTGAATTCAATAGTCGTAAGGAAAGTTTATTAGGTAGTGTTGCAACACAGCTCCCATTATGGGTCGATGGATGGATAGATCGCCCAAATGATCGTTGTAGATCGACCTAACGAGCATTGTGACAATACAAGACACGTTGGCAACCTCTCAATTGATCACTGAGCGGCTCTTCAACCCGATCCCAACAGGTAGTCAATCCGTTCATATGAGCTCTTTGAGCCAATGGATCTCTCGGCTCCTTTGCCCGCGCCCATTTACATAGTCAGCCGAGCTTTTGACCCCCTGGATATCAGTAGAATCTGTTCACAAGCACCCTGATAAGCCCAAGTTGTTACGGGTAGCTGTAGGTAGGTAGGCACCTAGGTACCTAGGTACAAGGTTCCAAGGTTGGAATGATAAATCGTCGCCATAACCAATGTGCGGATAACTAATCAAAGCATTAGACATTCTTTGCACCGGTCAGAAATAGGGTTCCTCAGCTTGCCAGCTTACAGCATTCTCTCTACGTTGCAGAAATGAATCAAGAAGTCTAGCATAAGTTGTATGACGCATTGACTTGACATCTACCCGCGCTAAAACCACCAACCCTTCCGGGCCGGGCCGGGGCTAGTCAAGTAAGCTAACCTAGTTGGTCATTAGGCGCGGAACCCAGCACGCTAGCCCCAAGTCAGTTATCTTAGCCAAGGTACATACACATACGTACTCCGTACATACATTCAGACCCCCCGATGATTTTCCCATCTCATCCGAGACTTGACAAAGTTTTGTTCATTATATTGGTGCAATTGCTCTAATGCCGTGCGTGGAAATGCGAAGGAATCTAGCCCTATCCCTGTAAGGTTTTCTCAGCATCAGCTTTCCACCACCTGGGCAGTCCCTGCTTACCTAATCGTACCTATGCGAATCTTTTTATGCTCACCACCGTCGTGGCCATACAAGAGGATGCTGTCTTTGTAGAAATGCCAAGGAGCATCTTCCAGAGTACCTAACTTCAATCCACAGTCGGCACAAGTGGCAGCAGGCCTTCACATAGTTCTTGTTGGTAGGTAGCTAGGTAGCTAGGTATACAACCATTTGCTAAATAAAGTGTTGAAAAAGTGCTCGTGTTTCCCCCCCTCCCCCTCCCCCTCCCCCTGGAGATTAAAATAGTTCCACCACCATGTTCCGCAAAGCGTTTTTGGATGGTCTGGGTGGTACACCTTGTACGAGAGTAACGAGACTGTACGAGACTGAGTCAGACAGCACCGAACGGCCACGTAAAATGTGCTTATAAGGGTCTGTGTGTTGCAAGTCATGGTTTCTGCTGACCTTGAAAAAGGCTGGCTTTTAGTTCATTGCCAATAGTAGCCGTCGATTGCTCATGTTTGCTCGGTAAGGTTTATCCACAACACCCGCATCACAGCTTTAGGTATCGTCCACACAAGGTCTTTCAAATTTCGGATTCGTCATGCAAGGAGCTAAGACATGGTAGGTGGGCTTTTGATGGGAGTGGCTCGACTGTGTACAACTTGGGGCCAAGGTTCCGCTCGTGTCAGCTTGATCATTGTCTTTGCGCTCGAGAAGACTGCATGCGCTTGATCTGCTCCATATGTCAACTATTTCCGGAAAGCACCCGATAGTTAAGGCAGAGCAGAAATCTGCAAAATTTACCATACATGGGGAAAGCTTCCATGTGTCTGTTGACGTCAAATCATGAAGCGACTGTGTCAGCCAACTCCGGTGTCAATACATACTACATAGTAACATGAAACGATAGTCTGATTATCTCAAGATGACCGTGCTCCTCGGTGTGTGAGTACGACTTGGCCCGGCGAAGTCTGACATTGGAAAGTTCACAAGGTGTTTGGCTCAACAACAAAAGCGCGTTTCCAAATCCACATTTACTATTCTGCACCTAATACCATTAGCGCCACATTGTTTTCGACCATGGAGCATGGAGTTTACAATGTCTGCCAGCCTCAAATCACAAAATAGGAAACAGTTTTGACGATCATGTGGAGCCTTTTTTAGCGACCAACTATGGCTCGAATACCCGAAAACGTGGAGATCCCACATACCTACCCAAGGTATGTATATGATATTATGGGTATGTACACGCGTGTGGAACCGGGAACACTTGCAGCCGCCTTATTGAAACCATGCATCCCTGCGATCAGTGTGACGATGCTCCTCAGAAACTCATCAAGATTTTGACGGCGCTTCCCTTTTTGTGCACAAGGCGTTGTGGGGTGCGTCCAAAGTTGTAAATGTGAGAAGATTAGACGATTGTAACCTTCAAAACAGGCAAAAAGGTGCAGTCTGGAAGGATCTAGCCTGTGGTGCACAGCGACCTGGGATCAATAAGTATTAGGTACCTAGGTAGTTCGGAAGATCAGAAGCAAAGACGGTCACCCTGTGGGTCCGAATCTGGGGACGTCAGCCAAGCTCAGGTGTGGTGGATGCGATGCCAAACGCGCTCAGGTGTCAGAGCTACACGTCGTCGACGTGGATTGATTGGCCACCGGTGTCCATGGCGTTGAGAGTTGTTGGTTAAGAAGGGGGAGCTTTCAGTTTCTTGTAGGAAGGGAAAAAAAAAAAAA
>SSBG01000006.1:220940-233348 GCA_028220655.1 Shiraia bambusicola | reverse complement strand
TGTGCTCGACAATTCTTGTCATACTGGCCCTCCTCCACCTGCGCTCGACCTGGCCGTTGCTATATCAACCATCGGCGCGGTTACTGAAGCACCACTGCAGTCAGCTCCATATATTTATATATATACATGTATATATATAAACATATATTTATATATTTATATATACATATATATATATACATGTATATATATGTGTGTGTATATGTATAACATAACATACATAGGTATATATACACACACACACACTTTGTTCGCCCGACACTCCAAGCCGATTGACATCGCAGGCTCGACCTGACGTGGCGCTTCTTCCTACTGTTCTTGTTAGCCTGCAAGGCATTTGGTTACTGTACTTGTACCATACCTACCTACCGTTGCTTTCCCGGCCGTTCTCTGTGTACCCACGTCTTTTCCACCCATCTATCTGCCCGAGACAAGTTTCCCCTGCCTATTTGGACAAACAAGAGCAAACCAATCGCACCATGGTATTCTGTACATACTGCGGCCAGTCTTTTACAAGAGACGAACACCTCGAGCGGCACATTCTTACCCGTATGTATACTACCCCTGTCTCAGTTGTATTCAACCTGTTCCCATTAGTGGCCGATAATATTGATGCGTTTTGGCGCGAATAGACACCAATGTCAAGCCGTTTAAATGCTTCACCTGTCATATGAGCTTTGCGCGACGGTATGCCACCATTTCTTCCTTCGCCACCCCGGGCCCTCTTTGATCCTGATTCCTCGCGCTGCGTTAACTTCTGTTCAGGGATCTCCTGCAACGTCATTACACGGTACACGGTCGTAATCAAAACAATGAAGAGGGCCTGCCGCCCCAGGGGATAATACCCAAATCTGCCGGTCGTACCCCAATTGCTTGCAGCAATTGTGCAAAGACCAAGACAAAATGCGACAAGAAATTCCCGTGTAGTCGATGTGCACAAAGGAATTTGAAGTGTACATTGCGCCCAACGCGACGAGTGTCCAAAGGTGTACAAAGAGTCGTCAGTCCTTTGGAGGGTGCTGCTGGAAGTGGAAACTCGAGCGAAGGAAGCACTGGTGGTGAAGCACCTGATGCTATTGCCGCTGCTGCTGCTGCTGAAGATACACATGCCAAGCAGAATGAACAGCGACAATCATCGCCATCGCCGTCCATGACACATTCACGAAACCAGTCCACGTCGCAATCCGTCCAGGCTCCTTCAAGCTCGACCTCAGAAGCAGCGTCTTTGACCACCAAAACACCGCCATTGTTTGACCAGTCCCCGACAGACTCGTCAACGCAGCAAGCTGCCCCGCCCTTGTCACCCACGCCAGCACCAGTGCATGGTATCAATGGATTCATCACTTCGACGCCCATATCTGGCTACGGCGATTTCGCCAAAACTGTGCGCGAGCAGACCTTGGACAGTGAACCCAGCCCTCAGTTTCTTATGGACCCTTGGAACACAATGCCAATGTCAGCCGAGTTTGATCCGATGCGGATAGATCCTTCCCTCATCATGTCTATGAATATGGATCTGAGTCTGGGCCCTCCGCAAGACGGCCTTCTTGTTATGATGCCCGAGTTGTCTCCACACCAAAGCTTTGGGCCGGTACAAACACCCATACAAACGCCCCGGATGGACGAGTCATTCTCTGATCTTCAAATCGGAAGCTCGGCTTCAATGTTCTACCCCTCCAACAGAAACTCTTCCATTGCAGACGCTGGCATTCCTGATCTCGGTGCCATAATTGCTGCTCAAGATGGCTGGACCGTGTTTCGCTGTACACCATCCATACCACCCAGCTCATGCCCACGCACGGCACGGCTCAATCTTGAGCACTTGGAGATCAGTTTAAAAAATCACGAAGGGTGGAGCAGCTGGTCACCACCGTGGGATGAGGCGGATTTCCAACAACAAGGAGGGCAGATGATCATTTCGAGGTTGCAAGAGGCTACACGGGACAAGCTCCTCGCCATCACTCAAAGTTTCCTGCACAAAGCTCTGGATATTCACAAAGATGGTAGCAGCTCCTCTTGCAGTGGTGAATCGCCCGGGTCAGTCGTTTCGAATTTCGTGCTCCTTCCGCCTGCTCGAGTCCTTGAACATTTTCTTGAGTCTTACTCCAACTCTTTTGAACGTTTCTACCCCACGTCTGCGCGTGGGTTGCTCGATGCAAATGAACTCATGCAAAACTATAACGACAAAGCGTCGAGCCTCTTGCTTCTCATGATGATTGCCCAAGGTGCCATGAATATTCCATCCATCGAAGCGCGGTGGTTAACTGGGGGCTTGACCGAAGCATGTCGTATCTCGCTTTTCGACCTCATTGAGAAGAATGTAATCATGGCCAGTGACCCTATTGTGCTCCGTGCAGCTCTTCTTTTTACTGTTCAAGCGGCTTGGAGTGGGGATAAGTGGCAGATGGACATCGCCATGGGTCAACGTGGGATGTATTTTGCCATGCTTCGCCATTCCGGCATCCTGGAGCCACGGTCAGTGGCGACGTCCCAAATGACGGGAAACACGACCACAGAGTCTCTTTGGCGGGACTGGCTTCAACAAGAGAGTCGAAGTCGGTAAGTGAAGAAACAAGAAATATAATCAAAACTAATCTCAGCATGCTAGGCCTGAGTCTTCGTTCGAAATCGGCTAATAGTTTGATCTAGCCTAATTTATTCCTGGGTCATGGTCGATCAGGATTTGTCTTTATTCCACGACTGCGCCCCACTCTTTTCCGTGACCGAGTTTGGAGCCCCGATGCCAGACTCTGATCGGCTCTGGCAGGCCCAAGATGCGGCTAAATGGTCAGAAGGGTTCGACCAAGTCCACGAGTTCTCAAATGGATACTCTTTGGTCGGCTCTGGAGTCCGGCCTTTGAGCCTTAGAACCCTTTTCCGCCGATTTCTAGATGACGAGATTGTCGTCCAGGATGTTCAAGAGATTCACCTTACTCCTTTGCACCTGCGCTTGTTACTCCACCCACTGCAAACCTTGGTATCACAGTACTGCCAGCTGCTTAGCTGCTTCTCCGACAGTATCGTAGCATCAAGGTCACGCAACAGAACGCTCACCGCAGCGTCAACTCGAGTGCGCCTCGAAGAGGTTCAAGCTCTGCTGAGCCGCTGGCTCGACCTAGCCCAACGTTTCTTGAGATCCAATCCAACATGCCCTATGATGCAAGCCAACCTCGTCATGTTTCATCTAATAAGCATGAATGCTGTGACCAACTTTCCCGAAATAGAACGGCTTGCGAGACGTGAGGGTATCAATGGCTCGTACCAGCAGATCCTTTGGATGCATAAAAAGTGTCTTTCTGACGTACAAGAGGCCATAGTTCATGCCGGACAGATCCTCCGGCTGATTCGAG
This sequence comes from Shiraia bambusicola, assembly GCA_028220655.1. NCBI lineage: Eukaryota > Fungi > Ascomycota > Dothideomycetes > Pleosporales > Shiraiaceae > Shiraia > Shiraia bambusicola. Next base: position 229,998 of record SSBG01000006.1, on the reverse strand, counting down.
CCATGTCTCGCGGCATTCGTCCTCCATGGTGGCCAGGTGCCGTTTATCGCGCTGCACTCGTCATGTGGACCGACTCTTTGGCTCATAATGAGAGCTGGAATCCACCCCAAGGAAACTTCACCTCATCTAAAACCGTCTTTTCCGTTGACCGTTTATCAGCAGATCATCAACTGATTGTACGATATCTCTCGCGAAGAGAAGGTATTCCAGCTCTGACCAGGCGAGATGGAACATCAGTCACTCTAGACAACAGCTTTACGGTGCTCTCCCATTGCATTGATGTTATTAATGAGGGTATTGCTACAAGGTTTTCAGATGGGATTCGTGGCAAGTTGGAAAAACTTGCAAGAGGCTAAATGCCTTGCTTCTTCTTTTTTTTCTGTTTACTATTTAGCATCAACTTTACGGGACTGTCCTAGGCAGAACTGCTGGGGGGGGAGGGGGGGATCCCTTATGACTTGAGCAAAATAATCGTCCCATGTTTCCTTGCTGTTATATTCATGGGGCTTCCGTTTTTTTTTTCAAGACATGGCTTTCAAAAGTAGGACCGGAAATATGGTAGCATCCTGTGGATAAGAGCTTCCTCAACATAAAGGTTTGTTGCTTCTTTTCTTGCTACGGGCTATGTTGCAGTCCGTTGATGCGTATCAATCAGGCTTGATAACTGAAACAAAACAGAAGAAGAAGGAAAAGGATGAGAAGAATAGATGGATATTGCGACTGACCTTTTCAGAATGATAACGATGACAATGAGCACTTGAGTAATTTGCTGCTTTTATGTAGATACGAGCGGAGTGGGCGTACTCTTCGCGGTTGATCTGCCATCGGAGCCACATATGCCACTTCAATACCTTCACTGCCAAATGCCGTGTACCCTTATATGATTTCAACAGGGCGGCAGGCATATTTGACCAGTAGTATGGGTTATACTACAGCGCCCATGTCCTGCGACTTTGTCGTTAGATTTAATCTGTTTTCGCCACAAGGAAGCTTTATTTCTTCAGTACCTCTAGTTCTTATATCAAGCCATAACTCCGATTATGTTTTTTGAGGGGGGGAGGGTCTGTTCCTTGTGTACAACAATTGTGGTAAAAATGGAGATGTTGGCATATTATGGTGCTAGTTTTGCTGTGTGTAGAGGCTATGATGGCAGCGCTTCCAAAGGCTTCGACATGTATTTTGAAAAAATGATAGACTATGTATCTGGGACAATCATACGGTTGAGAATTAACTTTACGATGTGGATCTTGGCCGCTCTTTGACTGCGGGTCAGTGAAGAATGGTGCAAGGATACTGGGCTGCCAACTCGCGGAATTGTACAGATTGGTTGCTTCACCAAACCAATAGTAGCATATGGAAGCCCAGATATCTCATTTGGTCCATTATGCATATCGCTTCTCCTCCTTACCCGAACGGGCTCTCCGCCACACCATGTGCACGCAGCACTAACCTCTGGTTTAAGGCAAAACGTCGATCCCGGACAGTACCCAAACTTGGTAAGCTGAATATGCAGTCTTATGCTAGAGAGACTAGCAGTATTCGTTCCTAGCTAGCTTTAATTAGACACGGTTTAAAATCCCGGCGTCGATGAGATTTCATGGCAGTCAAACGTCGAAGGCCCGGCTGCTTCCCCATTCCTCCCAGTTGAAAGAAAACAAATAAAGAAACACACATGCAGGTATTCTAGATGATATATCGCACTGACGAACAGGCAGTGGTCATCACTCGACATAGATTAGCAGACATAGTGGCTGTTTACTTCAACGCTATCGTTCTGCAACATTGCAAAATTGTCGGAAGAGAGATCCCCAAAGTTTGGAATAAGCGAAGAAACCGATAGTTAACGGGTGCCCGCACTATGACCGCAGCTAGGTAGTATGTTTGTAGACCATACATAGAAGACGGTCATGGTAATATTCAATAATACATACCAAGGCTAGTTCCCAGTCCATGCTGACGTTGCATCGCAAAATCGGTGAAATGACTTGGAAGCCGACGATTCTGTTAAGGAAGCTTTCCAGGAAGACAAACCTAAAAGCATATTGCGAAGGAAAGCTACTCATACGCCACGAACCCGTCATTATCATCGAAATCAAGGTATCTTCAACATGACTGCTTTATCAAAAAGTGTGTCATAAAAGACGATTCAAAAACACCATCACTAGCAGTTATACTATGTCATTTTTCCTCAGAAAATGCAAGTAGTTCATCATGAAGAATAAATTTTCAGCGCTCTGCCTCAAGTACGGGTATCGCGGGGGAAACGATTCTCGATGCGCGTGCGATACTGCAGAGTATGCTAGGATAAAATAGCAAAAGTATGGAGAGATGGTAAAAACATGTACCAGACCTGGATTTGTACTCCGTAGACTCACTAGTTCATGGCCACTCCCTAGCTATAGGTGATTAGGCTGGTTCAAATAATACAAGTGTCCCAGAAATTACGCATCTCTCTTTCTTTTGCGCGTCCATCATGGCGCTTTTGATTATCAGAGGGAATCAAATCAACATCACGTTAGATTTGAGTCAGCGTTCCATGGACGCGCTTGACCCTCTCTCCTACTTGCATCAGGCTCTTTTTTTTTTTGGTGGTTTCGGGAGCGGAACACCAGCGACCTCACGCGTATATTTGAAGGCAATAAGATGGGTAGCGACATTGGAATGTTTTACGCGGGTTCAATCAGCGCCAATTAGTTGTGATATCTGATATGGGTAATTATAGTATCTTTCTTGGGGCTTGTAGCAGGGAATCTGGGCCACAGAGCCAACAAAAAGACATTGCCTAGTCAATAGCTGGATATCGTCATGTCAAATCAGGGCGGTTATACTAATAGCGCTTGGTCATTGGAGACAAGGCTTTGCATCTGGATGTAGGATTCCTTCGAGGTGTGCTAATTAGTGAACAATACCTACCTACCTGCCTTGCAGTCAAGCATCGCATTGCAACGTACATCAAGCTCGCATGTTTTCCACTACTCTGAATGTCTCCCCAGACGTGGCTTCGTCTCTGATGGTCGTATCGGCAGTATTTTGCATGCAATCCAACGTCCAGGTACGAAGTACTATGTAATGTGGCACTGTGGTAATAACTAAAGCCAAAGCGCACAGACCCGTGGACCGATGGACGCGGGGAGCACGGGGAGCCGAAGTGTCCTCTAACATATCCGTACATAGGTGCATGATAATACATATGTAGGTACTAGGAGGCATGGCTGCGTGAGGTGTGGAACCCTTTCTGGACCGGCGTGCTTCGGACTCCACAGTGCAATCACCAATTGATGATAGAGTTTGGTGGGAGAGGGGAGCCATGCCATGGGGGATTCGGGGGAAAGACGACGACATAGTAATTAGTTAACAGTCGTTCCAAGGTTGTGGCCCCCAATGGACAAAGGTTGGTCAAAATCTCACGTGTCGTCCATTACATAGTGCCCGTAAGTCGATTGTGGTATTATTGGGTACCTCGGATTATATATGTACGGTAATTAGTACCTACGTAGGACCTACCTAGGTACTACCTACCGCCAAGTTTAATTGTGCCGGCCGAGAATAGATGAGGGGTCTCTGAAAGGCCGACTTGATACGACATATCAATACATGATACGGATACCTAAGTACGGTGTACTCTGTATCTACCTACGTGCTAGGATCTCCCCAAAGGCTCTGTTCAATGGACAAATGTTTCGTGTTGTTGGTGCCGTCCTGTCTCTACCACGAATTTCTACCTAAGGTAATATTACATAATAACTAGTTAGTTAATATTACATAATAACTAGTTAGTTAACTAGTTACTTACCTAACCTGGTTAGTCATCGAATCAGCACACACCCATGGATCGGCCCCTCCTTCCGGATGCCTCTCTCACTCTCCTCCTACGGGCCAGGTACAGTCCAGGTATCATCAAGTAGGTAGTATCTAACAGCCTCGGGACATCACCACTGTCGGGACGAATGGCCACAGTCCGAAGCGGCCATGGAAGTCTTGGAGGAGAAGTCGTCGGAGGGGGGGGGGGGGGCTAGCAGAAACAATCTTCATCGAGCTTGCTTTCCACGTCCGCTGGAGTGCCGACTCGACAAGCGCTATATAGGGCATATGCCTTTTCGCTTTGCATCTGGAGCACCATATCGCCAATAGCATCACGCGTCTCTGCATCCTCGTTCAGAGCCCTGCCAAAATCAATACCATCCAACCACCACTTGGCCATGGCTACCACCACTATTGAGCAGACTTGGAGCCTCGAGGGCAAAGTTGCTGTAGTCACTGGCTCAGGTGAGTGCCTGCATTCTTGGAAACAAAGAAAAAGAAAACTCGGTAAACAGCATAGCTAAACTATTGTGTAGGGCGTGGTATCGGCAAGGCCATGGCTATTGAGCTCGCAAAGCGTGGCGCAAAGGTCGCTGTCAACTATGCCAACACCATTGAAGGTGCTGAGGCCGTGGTCAAAGAGATCAAGGCACTGGGCAACGGCTCCGACGCACATGCTTTCAAGGCCAACGTGGCCAATGTCGACGAAACCGCCAAGCTCATGGATGATGTTGTTGCCCATTTTGGCAAGCTCGACATTTGTTGCTCCAACTCTGGTGTGGTTTCGTTTGACCATTTTGCCCACGTCGAGCCCGATGAGTTTGATCGTGTCTTTAGCATCAACACCCGCGGTCAGTTCTTCGTCGCCAAAGAGGCTTACAAGAGAATGGAAGTCGGCGGCAGGATCATTCTCATGGGCTCCATCACTGGTCAGGCTAAAGGCGTACCAAAGCACGCCTTGTATTCTGGCTCCAAAGGTGCTATTGAAACCTTCACCAGGTGCATGGCCGTTGGTATGACGCATCCCACCTCACTGGTCGTAACAGAAACTGATATTTGTGTAGATGCTGGAGAGAAGAAGGTCACTGTCAATTGTGTTGCTCCTGGAGGCATCAAGACGGACATGTACCACGCCGTATGCCGCGAGTATATTCCGGGTGGCGAGAAGCTCAGCGATGACCAAGTGGACGAGTATGCATGTACTTGGTCCCCACACAACCGTGTTGGTCAGCCAATAGACATCGCCCGCGTCGTCTGCTTCCTCGCCTCTAAAGATGGCGACTGGGTCAATGGTAAAGTGATTGGTATCGACGGTGCTGCTTGTATGTAAGCTTATGGAAGAGACCTTTTTTTATATATATAAAGGTTGGTTCGTAAGAAACAGTTTGGTGTGGATTAAGCTACAGTTGAAACAAGGGAGCATGCACCGGCGTAGTGTTTAAAGTCAACTTCAAGAAAACATCCACAGCTCAAACTTTACGTCTGTTTCTCGATTAGTTGCTAAGCCCAATGAAGCCGATGATCAATGCCCTCTAATTAGTTAGAATGTGGTTCATCTAAGCAGGTACTCCTTATGTATGTATGTCCTTTCATGTAGATGATTTCATACGTGCGCACTTATAGCACTATATATGTGTACTCGGTAGTTGATGTTTTCTTGTGTGAAATCTAAGTTAAAGGTTCGGGAATCGGGATGGTTTGAAAAAGGGTCATCGCTTGTTGCTCTGGGCTTAACTAGCCAAAACTCAACTAATAAAAATCATCCCGGGTCGATTGCGTCAGTGCTGCAAACCAAACATCTGACACCAACATCAAACATTATTGTTTGACCATGCTACGAAAGACTGCCCAAAAACTTGTCCTTCCCCGAAAACTTGACAGTTCCCATCGTCTAGTTATGCCAGGTGCCTGCACTATGGAATCGCTATAAGGTTCTCGAGAAGGCCCAATAACTACTCCGTACCTACCTAGGTATTGGCTATTATTATGGGGTGTTGAAGGTTGAGTCTTTTCAGGATAATCTACTTACCTACATAGGTACCTACTACGTAGATATCCCACACCACTGAGGCGAATGGTTAAACCTATCGAACGGAACAGACCCAAGAGAGCACAACAATACGCATGACGACTCCATGCATCAAACAACATTATTCTCACCTTTGCCACACTTTACAGACGCCAATGTCTCTCGTCCTAGACTAAGCTTTCTTGTCGCACGTTGGCCAAATTAAACAGGTCGATTCGTCCTGAAACCTCGCCTGTGCAGGGAACCAGCCTCGATTTTACGGAAGTGCAGTCGGCCGACACAAGACGTGCAAGAAACCATAGTTTCGTGGTCTTGCAGGGTTGGATGATAGCAAAATGCGCCATACCCAGCCCCTGAACCACCAGGTATTTCGCACGATATACCTCACGAGGTGGCCAGATCTGGATCCGGACCTCCTCGTCCAAGAGTTTTACAGCCGTGACCCCGAAACTCTATCTACGGCAGTCGAATACGCCGGGTGACAGTACCATGTCATGCTTCAAGACTGAAAGTCTTCATATTAGACGTGGTGGCTGTAGATAGTGCTTTGATCACCTCTCTGCACAACAAGTCTGGTCAGCGCCTCTGTCGTTCCTTCTCGGTTTCGATTCTTCTCCATATCTCTAATTACATTTTTTTTTCATATACATAATCTTCCCTTGACAGCCCTGGTGGCTATCCTATCAACCACAATGACGTCTGGTACGGTATCCTCATTTGTAATTCTTCTCTTGAGCTGCAAGGCGGTGTTGGCACAGTCATCGGCCACACAACAAGCGCAATTCAATCAAGTACTCAATATTAATGGGGATGTAAGTGGCGTAGTCTTGCAGTCGCAGTCGAATCGAATTAATCTCCTATGCGCAGATGGCACTTAATTCATTCCAATTCCCAGACCGCTCGAGAATTGAGACCTTTTCCCAGAAACAACAACAAATAATAGTTAATCAGCAGAATCCTGCCATACCAGCGAATCAGGTTACGGGAACCACGGGGCAGCCGTTCGTCCAGATTTCGCCCCAGTCTATGGTTGTGAGCACCAATGGCGCAACGGACCTAGTCGGTGGACAGATTCAGATGGCAATGTCTCAACAGCTCCTGCAGCAAGTTGCTGTTCAGCCCGACAACACTTATGTTGCCATGCTATCTCCAGACAGGCAAACCTGGATGATCCAGGAGACGGTGAGATCTGTCAATAGGCAAGTTCTTCAATATTCCAAGAGGTATAGAAAAGCTGACTCGTACACAAGCACCGATATGACAGTCCGAATGGTCAAGCGCACCCAGCTCGATGGCGAGTACATGGTGGTAGGACGCCAAACCGTCGAAACCAACACCCTGGTTCAGCCCTTTGGCAGCGACCAAGGTAGCTCAGTAGCCATTCAAGGCACGGGCCTCCAGGAGAATGAATTTCAAGATGGGTTCAGAATGTCCACCCGTGCTACCCAGCCCATGATCATGAATGTCGATGTCAAGGATGGTATTGACTCGAGCATGCTCACTGGTCTTCAAAGCCAAGGCCAGGAGAGTGTCAGTATGTTTTCCTTTCATGAATTTTTCCAACATGCAAGAAGAGTTGACGAAGTTTCCTTAAGACGACTACCGATACTCGGTAACTACAAATTTGGGTGCAGTTACACCTTCCCTTAATCAGCAGGTCACCGTCATACAAATGCCAAGTAAGAAAACTTCTCCAGAGCTGCCTTACTTCCAGCAAGCTAATGATAAAATAGTAAATGCAGTCCGCATTCAAAACATGATGCAAGCCATGGGTGTCCCGCCAACCGGCCAAGTTGCTATTGGTGTTGCTCAGCGAGGAGTCCTTCAGAATCCCGGTGGTGCCACGGGTAACCTTGGAGGCGCTGCAGCTGGTGGTGCACCAGCTGGGGGTGCATCGATTGGCAATGGCCGTCGTTGGCTTGGCCGTGTTGCATTCAGGAATGTGGGCCGTCAAATACAAGGCGGCACTCCCACTACTAACAACAACAACCCTGTTGCTGCCCAGCTTCTGCTTGCTCCTACATTTACAGCCGTCCAGGCCAATGCTGTTCTTGATCAGACAAATATGCGTATCGCCATCCCCGTCCGGCAAGTCGATGGCGAATACATTCTTACCATGCAAAAGATGCAAGGTGCCCCGGTAGCTCAGCCTGCTGGAGGCCAAGCAGGACAGCAACCTACGCCTGCTCAAGGACAGCGCCCCATCCAGAGCTCATCTGGGAACCAGTTACCCAAGCCGATGGAGGGTTCAAACAGAACCACGCTCGCTAGCGGGTCTGCAAAGCCAGTTGAGGGGGAGAAGAAGAAGAAGCCCGAAGCACGCCAAGACAAGAAGCCTGAGACGGACAAGTATGGCCAGATCAAAGCGCCTCAGGGTGCTGTTATCATGACGATGAAAATGGTTGATGACATGGTTGCTAGTGCTCAATGGGGCGGCCAGGCACCTATTTCGCAGATGATGCAAGACTACGTCAAGGCACAGACAGGTCAAGACTTGTTCAAGCCCAACAATGGCACCAAGGATACCACAAAACTCGTCGTGTAGAAGGCTGTAATTATCAATTCAATGACTCCTTCATTGCGCTTGAGTTGGCCCAGCGCTGTACACACAGAGATGGAGACAGCAATTCTTGTAGCTTCGTTAAACAATCATTGAAAATATGATACGCCGACAAGGCGATGTTTAGTTGGTAAATAATAATCAATATGGCTGAATATTGCGTACTTTTCCTCTCAAGCAATCATGTCGTTAAAGCAATTGCAATCTCGCTGGGGCTAGATCCTGCCCTACTCGTGGTGGGCAGCGTGTCCTCCTTGAACGCCCAAATCATGTGCCAATTTACTGCCTGCCTTGAAAGTGCCATCGGGGTTACGCTTGAGATACATCAGCCCAACAATGAGCCCTCACATAGACTCTATCAACTTACGCCACTATCTTCAGTCTCGGTCTGGTGCTCGTGGGCAGCGTGACCACCTTTGGCTCCTAGCTCTTTTGCAAGCTCAGAACCCTTGATGAAAGTGCCGTCAGGGTTGCGGTCAGCATGGGTTGTGGTGGTTGTCTAGATACATGGGCATAAGATTTAGTCTGGGAGTAGAAACTTTGAGGATAGGTACAATTTGCCAAGTCAGTGAACGTTACCTCTGTATCATGGGTACTGGCGCCGTGGGAAGCGTGACCGCCCTTTGCGGCAATCTCGCGGAGCTCGTCCTCGGCCAGGTTTGCAAGGT
>SSBG01000006.1:191880-214275 GCA_028220655.1 Shiraia bambusicola | reverse complement strand
GGTGCGCGGCCCGGTTGGCTTTTTTTACCGATTGTGTCATCAGGACAGTCTTCAGGGTACGCATTTGATTGCGCCATCTTGTATGTGCTGATTGATCGTGAAATTGATGCTGTCGAGGCTGCAGGATCTCTGTGAACTGCGCCTGGGTTGGTGACCAGCTTCTCAAAAAGATCAGGTTCCTGAGTGTGGAAAGTGATAGAAGGCGCCAGTATATGAGGTACCCAGGCTTTTCTCTCAGCATATGGCAAGCACAAGCGATCAGAGCAGTTGTTCGTTGGCAGCTGACGAACAATAAGTGTATGATCGGGCATCATGATCACTACTCCTATAACAAGCTGTGTACACTAGCAACAAGTAGCGAGGGCAGGGAGGAAAAAAGTGGAAATGACGGCGTCATAGTGAGATTGCAATGGAAGAAAGACTCATAGACGCCCTGAATTGTGCTGTGTGGTGGCCACCGCGGGTCGATTAGGAGCAGAGCGGTGAGAGAACCTTTTCTTTTTTTGAATCAGAACTAGTACAGTCTTCAAGACCTTGTACACTGAATGATTGTCATTAGACAAAGGGGTGATCTTGGATCTCAAGATGAAAAACTCCGCTTTTGTCATACATGCAGTAAGCGGGTCATATAGCTACCGTTCAAGATGTTCTGTAGTGTAACAATAGGATCATGGATCTTCACTTTTTCAAGGACATACAAGATGAAACACGAATTAGAATACAGAATTAAATGGTAACAAGGTACTCATTACAGATCATGGACAGTACGTCAAATCAGATCAAAGGAAAGAGAAAGTAGACGAAAAAAAAACCTGCTGTTTGTATTTCTTTCTCTACAAGCCTCAACGCCGACGCTGCCATAATGAATCTCTAAATTGTGTCGAGGAGCACGACCACAGCGCTCCTCAGCAATCCGCCACACCAAAGTCATTACTTGTTTTCTACATTACATCGTTGGGGGGTGGGGGGAAAGAGGAAAAGCAATGGAAAATTACGGACCAAAAGGCCACATGACACCAAACAAAACATCGACACCGTACGTACTAATACATCTCAGAAGACTCTTCTCTATCGTTGCTTCGCCCATGCCTTAGGCTCCCGACCACACTTTGACGACCGCTCCGGCCGATACGACTACTCCCAGCGGCCGAAGCACTTCTCTGGGCATTGTCTGACCCATCTTCTTCCCGCCTCTCTCGTTCTTTTTCCAGTGCAGCTCGCAGGTCGGCATTCTCCTCTACCTTCTCCTCAAGCCTCTTGCGCGCACCACTACGATCGAGAAGCCGGGCTTCTCGTTCAGCCTTTAGTCGTCGTTCAAGCTCCTTGAGACGATGGATCCACTTCTGCTCACTGGGCTGTAGAGGCCCTGCTGCAGGGTAAGGATGACCGGCGGGCTGGTTCTGGAGATGCTCGACAACAGAAGCAGAATTGGCGCGAAGTAGCGTTTGCGCCATACTTGCACGTTTAGAGGAAGCAGGGGAGTCATTGCGTGATGGCGACCGATTGACAATGGCTTCGTTATTCGTGTGTGTTGTGGTAATAGCTCGGAGAGTTTGGACTTCTGTGCGCAAGTTTTTGTTCTCAGTTCGCAGCTTTGCCACTTCTGTAGAATTCACATCCACGAGTCCACCGCGAACTGTGCTGGGACGACCAATAGACATTGATTGCCTTTGTGCCTGCACAAGTTTTTCTAGCTGGTCTAGTCGCTTGACGCGAACATCGAGCGTATGCTCCAAGGTTTGGTAGTCGCGTACGAGGTCCTTCTCCATGCTCCGAATTCTCAGCTTGAACCCACCAATAATGCCTTCAACAGTCTTCACTGCAAGTACCATATTCTTGTTAAATCCTTGTATGTTCTTCGAGATGAGCTCCATCGACGTAAGTTCGCCATTTACCAACGCATTGTTTCGGCACCATTCAGCACCACACAGCGTCGACAGTCGATTCCATAGAGCGTAGAGCAGATTGTTGCGCTCGAGCAGCTGCTCCTTGTACACCTTTTCAAGTCCATGAAGTCTCTGGCGGTCTTGACTACGAAGCGTCTCAAGCTCGAGCACTCTTGCCTCGTGCTGCTGAATGCTTCGTGAAACAGACTGGTGTCCACGTTTGGCTGTTTCAAATGTGTTTTGATCCTGTCTCCGGGCCTGCCGCTCACGTTCGAGAAGTTCGGCTAAACGGCGAGACTCCAACCCGGTGCTCTCCAGTAACGCATCTCGATTTCGTAGAAGTCGATCTTTCTCTGCTAAATCATTCTTAGTAGCATCGAGATCCTGCATATTGGACTCGAGGTCCCGTTGCAACTTGGTGACGTCCTAAAAAAAAAGGGGGGGGGGAAGTATGGTTAGTACATTGCTCATACATAAGTGGATCTCATGTTTTACCTTGACAAGACTGGACTTTGATCCGTTCAAGTTACCAAGAGCTTCACGGAGATTACTCTCCAGATCATCAAGCCGGTGCTTCCAGGTAGAAGCTTCGACTTCTTTACCAGAGAGGTTCTTGCGTAATCTCCTACAGTCTTCCTTGAGTTTGGATAACTGCGAATTGAGGTCGGTGATGATCTTCTCGACTTCCTGTTTCTCCTGTGTTTCCAAGACATCGCGTTGTTGCCTCTCCGCAGCGACTCGGCCTTCGAGATCTCTGTAACGCTCTTTTTCATCCTGGATGGTCATCTGAGCATTGTTGAATGCAGACTCTAGTTCACCTATCTTAATTTTGTCGCCTTCCTGCTCTTCGCGTAGGAAGTCAATTTCGCCCTGACACGACTCTAGTTGAACCTCTAGTCTCTCAACCTTTGACCTTTCATCACTCAAGAGTTTGTCTTGTCTGCTCAACTCGTGGTTTGCATCGGCTAGTTCAGTCTCGAGACTCTGTATTTTTCGCAAGCTTGCATCTCTGTCGTCTTCCAGTTGTAGCAAACTCTCGCTGACACTCTTCATTTCCTGTTGTAGAGCATTAAAGTCCTCGGTGGTATTTTCAAGTTCGACTAAGAGACGTTCACGCTCCTGTTGCCTTTGGTCGAGCTCGTTTTCAAGTCTTTGCACCGTGTCCAAGGCTTCCTGTCTGAGCTCCTCGCATTCCTGTTCCTTATCCTGCAGCATTACAAGGGCGTCATCCCTTTCAACTGATAAAGCCTGCAAATCCTCTGTCGAAGCCTCGATTTCTTTCTCTAGCTCCTTGACCTTGAGTTCGGCTGTCTCAAGCATATCAAGGTGACCATTGAGCTGATCATCGAGCTCTTTATACGACAGCTTCATCTGTGAAAGCTCGTCCCGTAGAACGGCATGCTTACTCTCAAAATCATCTCGTTCGGGATCACTCATTTGGGTCATTCGGGTCGCTCCGCTTGCTCGTGATACAGACCGCATGTGGTTGCGAGATATAGACCTTTCCAGGATACTATCCCCAGCGGTTGAGCCAGCGTCGCCTCTTCTAATGGTCAATTTCAGGCCTTCGTTCTCCTCTCGTAGGCGAAGATTCTCCCGGTTTCGTGATGTGAGCATCGATACCTGAGCGTGGAGGTCTCGTTGTAGCTTTTCATTGTCGTTCTGCAGTTGTTTTACCAAGGCACCACTCGTATCACCCACAGATAGCGTTGGAACATGCTCATTGCCGTCGGATCCAGAGTTGGAACGAGCCGAAAACGGCTGATGGACGCGTCTTGTGTTGTTATTATACACCTTATTGATGTGATGGTTCGGAGCCGACAGCTGTTGTTGTTGTTGTTGTTGTTGTTGTTGTTGCAGATGCTGGTTCTGTTCTCTAAGCCGCTGCATCTCTGCACGCAAGTTCTCCGCATCTACTTCAGCCTGTTGGCACCGGGTCTCTACCTGCTCCCGTCGGGCGCGCTCATCTTCAAAATCCTCCTTCCACATATTGATGGCTTCGTCAAGACCAGCAGATTCTCCAGATGGGCTCTTATCTCTCATGGCCTTGATGTAGTCTGCCATCCGCCTATTGTCGGCCTCCTTTTGTAAAGCTTCTTGCTGCCATTGCTCAATGATTGTTTCTGTACTGTCCAAACGCTCACGAAGGAACTCAATCTCCTCCTCCAATTCAGCTTGCCTGGATTGGTCACTTTTTTCGTCTTCAGAACCACTTCCAGCCTCCTTTGTCGGTGCAAGCCCTTCTTCATGTGCTTTCAGTCGCCTTTCCAAATCTCTGATCTTCTTGCGCAGGGATTGGTTGTCCTTCTTCTCGGTAGCGAGATCTGTCTGCAACTGCACATTCTTCCCAATCATATCCTTGACACCCTCATCTGACCGGTTTTGCAGTGCTTGGTCGAGGAAATGGATTTTGAGTTTGAGATCAAAGTTTTCTTTGCTGAGTTTGTCGATTTTGCTATTCTGCTCCTTGAGTGTGAGGTTGTGTTTACCTCTTGTAAAAGGTGTCGCCATGCTACGCCTATCCGGTGACCGCGAATGCTTTGCTCGGAACTCGCGTGCAATAGTGTCGGGCACTTGAATGTCTTGGATATGCCTAGCAATCACAGTGTCAGTGGGCGCAGACGGTTGAACACTAGGGGCGCGCGGTGTCTCTGGAGGTGTAGCAGTGTTGGCTGATTCCTCCTCCAGTCGCCCAAGACTGGCGTCTGGGTGAAGAAGTCCAGAGAGTGAATGCGAACTAATGCTCCGGTGCTTTTCCCAAGGGTTCGATTCACTGTACCCCGACATGGACGATGCTATGCTGCCAAGGCTCGGTAAACGTGACAGACCTAAGCTACTCCTATGTGGCAGGCTTGAACGAGGCACCACGCCGCCAGTCTGGAGTGCATAATCTGCTCCTAAGCTCGCAGTGCTTGCTCCATCTCCTGACATGTCGGATCGGTTTGTGAAAGACGATACAGACGAACGCTGGCTGGAATGGCGATTCTGCAGGAAACTGGGTCGCTTGTTCACTTTGATTAAAGTGCTTGATGGGGGAAGTGCAGGGACGGCAACGCTCTCCATGCTGAGCTCATGGTCGGAAGAGAGAGTTGAAGCTTCCTCGAACTGGCTGAAATCCGGGGCCTTCACTGTTGATGCGCTGGAGGTGGGTCGCACCGAATCGTCTGCATCTGCGCTGGCCTTGTTGTGTTCATTGGATATATTGGGTTCCCCTTTGCCGTTGGTACCACGTCGTGGGTCGGAGGCCCTGTCAGTATCCAGGTCAGCCGCGGTTTGCCGTGATTGAGTGCGTCGCGCAGCTTCTGCAGATGGCGAAGACGGGGCATTCTCCGAAGTCGAGGGCGTAGCATTTGGCGTGTCATGGGCTGCAAATTCAAGCTGCCGTGCCGCCGGAGTCTTGCATACACCTGCGGGTGTAGGAGGCTCGCAGGGAATGGACGAGTTGTCACGACCATGAGCTCTAGTCACATTGGGTTTCGTAGGCGTGTTGCCGCTACGCTTCTCCAGCTTCTTGGGCTTCTTTTTGGGTTTTGTGAGTTTCTCCAAGCTTGCCATGACTTGTTCATGATTTGCATCGCCCTGTTCTTGTTCATGTTGCGGTTCTCCTTCAACATCACCTTCACCTTGATCTCGTTGGGCTTTTCCTTGGGATGATGGACGCACGTTTCCTGGCGAACCAGCAAACAGATAGGTATCATCAACTCCTTGTTGCGCGTGTGGTGGCTCTGCCTGTGGAGGAGGCTCTGGGAGGAAACTCGACTCCATGTCCATTAATTGGCGCTTCATCTCATGGTCCATGAGCATGCTGCCGTCGCCCTGTACAGCGACTTCTTCGAAGTCTTCTTGCGGGAAACCATCATCTTTGGCGTTGTCGTTGCTGTTTCTGTTGCTGTTGTTGTTGCTATTATTGCTACTATTATTGCTGTTGTTGTTGTTGTTGTTGTTGTCGTTGTCGTTGTCGTCCTCGTCGTCCTCGTCGTCCTCGTCGTCTTCTATTGGCAATGGCGGCAGGTCCGAGTCGGGCAAGTCAAACATGGTAATGTCGTGGGATGGACGAAGCGCAGAATGGATGACATTGAAACCATCGCTTTGTGAGGCCTCAGCCGTCGAGGCAGGCGCGGCGGTTGCCATCTGGGCAGGAGCGAGCGCAACGTAGAGAGCAGTCGCGTAGTGTCGAAAATGGCGGCAGCGCGCTCATGGGCATGTTTGGTCTAATGGTCAGAGCAGCAGAGCGGCAGATAGAATCCAATGGCGTCAACAGGACTGTTCTTTCTCTCTCTCTGTATATATATATATATATATATATATGTGTGTGTGTGTGTCTCTGTGGTCTCTGTGGTCTCTGCCTCTCCCCTGCGCTGTGCTCGAATACAAGACGCGAAGGATCGTGTTCGTTAGGAATTGGGCCCGTGCCCTCCGCCACGCTGCGGTTAGTACTTAGGTACCTATGTACACTCCGTACCATACAATGGTTATTATATAACTAGTTAACTAATAATAACTATTATTATCACGAGAATCCGTCCCGTGGTGTCGCCATCAGCCAGTTGCACATGGTCCTAGCCTTGTTCATTATTTTAATTCATTCATCATCAGATGGAGTGTCATAAAGTGGACAACCCTGCTTCCATTGCTTTGCCTGCCTGCACTTTGTATTACCTACATAACTATGTACATAGGTACCTAAGTAAATACTGACAACCTCATCATCATCAACACGCCACGCCATGCCACTCCCTAGTCCACGTCTTCATGCAACCTTTGCCTCGTCATCCTCTCATTCAGCAGCAACCAGGCCACGTTAGTTCTTCGATGCATATAACATGGCAAAAAGACCCTTAAATCGTCACCTTGTACTAACTAGGTAAGTACCTACATACGTTTGCCTCCCCTTTGCAACTGTTTTGTCCAGACTCGCCCAAGTTTGGTCCACCACCTGTTCAGGTGTTGTCACACAACTTTTTTTCCTTCAGCATCTACTTTTCTGGATTCAAGCTCTACTCGTCACTTTTCCAATGCTGCGTTATGCGCACGCTTCTTCTCTTTCTTGGCCCGTCTCTCCTCCTTCCTCTGGATATCCTCAGCTGTCCGGTGCTTCTTGTGCTTCTTGGCCAATACCTCTTCATCTGCTTCAGTGTGCTTCCTCTTCGGCAGGTTCAGGCCAGTGGGCACGCCTAGACCAGCAGTGTGCTGCGCGGTTTCCCCCTCACTGTCCGAGTCTCCCAGCGTCCCAGTCTTGTTGCCGCCAAATCCTGTTGGTAGAAAACGCATCTTCAGTCCCTTGATTTGGGGTCGAGGTGCGCGAATGGTGGATCGTGTGATAGATGCTGCTGCCTCGGAACCTGTGTTTTGGTCCGCCCGGTTCGAGCTGAGCTCAGCAAGTTTGACCATTACCTGGAGATGAAGTGTATGTGATATGCGTGCAGGCACTGACCTCTCATTAGCTTCAGATAGCATTTTAGGACCATACTTGGGGAGAACTTACCAGCCTTGTAGCCATTGCTATGAGGTACCAGAATCTGTCTTGCATTCTCTTCGCTTTCGTCTTTCTTGCAGAAGCCATAATTTGTACCCTTGTATTCCAACACAGTCTCACCGCTGGTGGCTGTGTGCAGCGCCATTCCTTCAAGATCTTGCAACGACACGTCTGCGGGTGCAGTGATGTGCCATAGCTGCTTGCCTTGCAGATGTTTGAAAATGAGCGCAGTTTCAGACATGGTTTTTTCGTTCAAAGGCACCGAGTAGTACCCCTTGGGCGGATCATAGGCAGGCCCAGGTCGAGCCTCGGTGGAATACGACTGCGGTTGCGAAGGTTGCACTGACCTGCTAGAATGTCAGTCCAGCAACACAGCCTGCTATACAACTACAACCATACACTCGGGCAGGCTTCTGGGCCGAGACTGGCGCATCTTCTCCGCTTGAGGAATCGTCACTGTCGCTTGTCGCATCCTTTTGCTTCTTTGTCGTCGTATGGCTCTGCTTTTGCTTCCTTGGGACGACGCCATTGGGTGTGTGGATGGCGATTGTGGTCTTGGGCTTCTCTGCAGTCTTGGACGGTGGTGCGTAATGGTCGGCAGAGTCGTCGTCACTTGTAATAAATTCCTGGCTCAAAGCGGCCATTGAGGACGTGCTCTTGGGATTAAGTGTACTCTTCTGTCCCGGCAAAGGCACAGGCGTTCTCTTGACTTGTTTCATCGTGTGCGACTGTCCATGGCCGTTGCGACTGGATTTGGAAGCTTGACGAACCGGGCGACTGCAACTTTTCGACTGACGACAAGTGACCCGCTGTAACGCGCTAGCCTCATTCTGCTAGCTAGTTACCTGCCTAGTTAGTCTCATCACACTGATAAATCTTTCCACTTGCCTTGGCGCACGTGTTTCACTGTGCTCACTGCTGATCGATTGTCATCGCTTGTCATTTGTTTGTCATGAACGAACATGGCCGGCAAGAGGAAAAGAAACGAGGACGCAGCTGTCGTCTCTTTACCACACCGTAAGCTGGTCGTTTTCAGTGAAGCACAGAAATAAAAGGAATCCCTATTGACTGACCATGTTGCAGAGCCATGCACCACCAATGCAACGCTGTTAACTGCAGTTGCTGCAGCAAGAATTAAAGGCGAAGCTTCAGCAAAGGAAGTCCCTGCCTCTGGGATTGCCCGACATCTGCTGCCCGCAGCATCTGTCTCGTCGTCGCCAGGCACGCCTGCAGCTGAGCTGGAAGAGTCAGAAGAAGAACACAGACCAAACGTAAAGCTTTGCAATTGGCGCAATGAGCCGCAGAATGTACTCTCGGACAGCCCCTCCAAACTCACTATCAAGCTAGACAAACACTCAACTATTGCTCTCGTGGGATGGTTTCGCCTCAAGGTAACAAAGGGAGCAGTCAACTTCAAGGGCGCCAACATCAGCGCTGTGTCTCATGGCGGGCGCAAGGATCGGCTATACACATGTTTAGTGCCAAGTACAGGGCCCATCTTCAAGATCAGGGGGATTGACAGTTTCAATCTTGTCGAGCTCACCAATGTAGAGGATCCAGCCCCGTTGATCAAGATCAGCCCACCCTTTGCAGACCTCTGGCATACCCAGAGCGGCACAGATACCCGCCGGTCTTTTAGTATTGTACGTAGCCACCTTGCCACTGACTCAATTCTATCGGCTACTTGTGTGTACTTGTTCACATGTCTTACTACTCATGTTGTCCTCTGATGTTGTGGGCAGGACCCCGCACTTGTTTTGCAAAAGCTCTAATTGCAACGAGTCGCTAATATCATCAAAAGATCACAGAGTCTCATGCCGACCCTCTCGCTCGACCTTTGATTGCTGAGAGGACTCCCGAAGACTGGCTTCGAGCGATTGAAGACTGCGCCGGGAAACCCTCTATCATATCTGTCGTCGGGCCGCCAAGTTGTGGGAAGTCTACCTTCGCTGGGAGACTTACGAATCGGTACCTCACTGGTCAGGGGAAATCCGCGAAGCCTGTCCCTGCAGTTTGTTATCTCGACCTTGACCCAAGAAGACCTGAATACACCCCTCATGGTCAACTATCTCTCGTCCTGGTCAAGTCGCTGAATCTGGGTCCAAGCTTCATGCGTCCAGCCACAATCCCTTCGCCACATGATAATGAGCAGAACCAGACAATACGCGCTCATGCCATCCCCATGAATCTTGTTGATTATATAGGTTATTATCGAGCATGTGCGGAAGATCTATTTCAAATGTATAAGACCCTACAATCCCGAGATTCTTCGCTTCCATTGATCATCAACTTTCCTGGATCCCTCTACGCTTCCAATCCGGATATGCTCCTCGAATTACTAGCGCGATTCAAGCCTAATGGCCTTGTCCATATGGGTGACATGCATACCATAGATACCGAAACTGCCACCCGATTGCATGACTTGCAGACCATATCGATCCAATACTGTGGTGCAGTGCATGGAATTTTTGCACAGTTTCCGGTAAAAGCGACTCTACGCACTGAAGTCGAACTAAGGAACATACATATGCAATCCTACTTCCATCTCAGGGGCGATGTTCCAGGAAAATTAGATCCACCAGCTTGGACATCAGACTGCATCTCAACCAAGATCCCATGGGAATTTTGCTACCAAGAGACACCTGAGCGTACACAAGACTTTACTGGCTTCGCCATGTACTGTGAACCAATTGAACACACCACGTTGGTCCAGGCTCTAGAAGGCACAATCGTGCACATCGTTGAAACCACTTCCTCTGTCATCCCGTCACCTTATACCAATTTACCTCGGACCAACAAGTTTGGCATACCGTACTTTTCCAAATCAAAAAGTACTGGCATGGTGGAGCCTCTAGACCCAAAAGTATCGAGGTTAGTTTGTACGGGGCTGGTTCGAGGTTTCGATCCGAGGAGGAAAATGGTACAAATCTTGGTTCCACCGACGCATGAGTCGCTGCTTCATAGCCTGGTACCGGAGCGTACGATTTTGGTAGGCGGATGCTGCGACACTCCGAACTGGGCATACTTGGAAATAACCCACGGCGTTGAACAAATTCAGAATCCAAATGCTTCACGACATATGGACCCAGCTGGAGCGGCGCCTTGGATCGATGAGAAGGTTTCTTGGAGAAGTATGGGCTATTTGACCACAGTAAGGAGGGTCAGAAAGTTTCAGACATAGCTGCAGTCTACCCCGATAAAAATATTCCCTTTTGTTTAAGCCACACTAAGGGAAGCTGGTCGACGTGAGCATATCATTGAGGTACAACACATACTAAGTACAATATCGAGTTGAGTTGTTACTTGAGTTTCGCATTCTTCTACAATTTTCGAGGAACGAGGCGGGGTAAGTCAAAGACACATCAAGTTATAACTATATCAAAGTGGCCGGCGTCGAATATCACATATAACTCAAAGAACAACATAAAAGCTTTACGCCACAACAAAATCATAAAATAAGATAAATTTGACGGAAAATAAAATGAAGAAAAGAGAAAGAAAAAGAAACCCCCTCCCCCCCCGCTTGTAACCAACGAATGATATGACTAATCTGTAAATAGACCCCAACTTTGTACTGAAAGTAGCAGCTTACATGTTCGAGGAATTGCTGCAGCGATCCGGTATACAGCAATGATATTCCATGTATGTATCGCAAAATACCAAGAAAGACAACAAGAAAATAGCAAGCAATAAAATTGATTAGCTAATCATACATGATCTGGAATTTTCTGCCTCGAGTTTATGCATGTACAAGAAAGGCGACACAGCCTCGCGGCTAGGGACCATGGACCAAACACGAGTCAACGCTACAGGGGAATTTACATGCTAAGATTGAATTGACCAATATGACCTTTTATAGCAACATCTTCCTAGGATCCTCAATATATTCCTTGACCTTGACGAGGAACGTAACAGCCTCCCTACCGTCAAGTAGCCTGTGGTCGTACGTGAGTGCGAGATACATCATCTTTAGTCCATTGTTAGCATTTGCTCTTGATGCTGGAGCTTTGAATATAACTCACCGGCCTGATCTCGACCTTGCCATTGATGGCCACGGGCTTGTCCTTGATTGCGTGTAGGCCCAAGACTGCGGTCTGGGGAAGGTTGATGATTGGCGTTCCCATCAAGCTGCCAAAGACACCGCCGTTGGAGATGGTGAAGGTGCCACCAGCCATATCTTCAATTGTGAGCTTGTTGTCGCGAGCCTTCTTACCCAGGTCCGCAATGCCATTTTCAATTCCAATCATATCCAGGCTCTCTGCATTCCTGACGACGGGCGTAACAAGGCCCTTCTCAGTAGCAACTGCTACAGAGATGTCGACATAGTCACGGTAGACAATGGTGTCGCCACCGTTTGGACCTTCAATGGATGCGTTGACGGTGGGAACATCGCGCATCGCGAGAATACAGGCGCGCGAGAAGGCAGACATGAAACCAAGCTTCACACCCTTGCTCTTGAGGACCTCGTCCTTGTAGAGTTTACGAAATTCCATAATGGCCGACATGTCGACTTCGTTGAAGGTGGTAAGCGAAGCAGCAGTGTTTTGTGATTGCTTGAGACGCTCAGCAATGCGGAGGCGCATGCGGTTCATCTTGACCTAGTTGGGATGTTAGTAATTCCAAAAGGATATCATTCTAAGCAAAGTGTAACGATGGTCACGTACACGTCGCTCCTCACGATTGCCAGGTTGGGCTTGCTTGGGTTCCTCCTTGGGTGGCGCGGGTTTGGACTCTTGCTTGGTGGGCCAAGGTTTCTGCTCTTGCTTTTGAGGCTCTCGGTTTGAATCTTGCTTGCGAGGTTCAGGCTGGCTTTGTTCGGTTGGTTTCGACTGCTCCTGCTCACCAGAGGGCTGCGATGAAGTTTCTTGATCTTCCGATGCGGGCTCCTTGGTCCCTTGTGAAGCCTCCTTCTTTGCACCTGATGGCTCGCCGCCCGCCTCAATCTTGACAAGGTCCTGGCCGACGGTGACAGCGTCCTCTTCGTTGACCAAGAATTCTTTAATGGTTCCAGCCTCGGGCGCGTTCACCGACACGTCAATCTTGTCCGTCTCGATGGTGGCGATTTCCTCGTCCTGTTCGACATAATCGCCAACCTCTGCAGACTGATTAGAATGTGCTTGGGCGGGGGGTACGCCACAGCGACAGCGACAGGCTACGTACGTTTTGACCACTGCTTGAGGGTTCCTTCTGTGATGGACTCTGCCATTTGGGGAACCCTGACAACTGTGTCCGCTGGTGTGGGTTAGCTCGCCATTGCTCTCATGTTACATTTTCTGCTGGTACGTGGGCCTACCATAGCTTCGTGTTTGCTCACAGTTCCAGAGTCGCAGTGTGTCGAGCTGTCCAGGTCGTCTGCAGGCGAGTTAGCACGGGTTGTGAGGGCGCAATGGGGGGGGAAAGAACCAGCCTTGAAGCCTGGCGCAGAAGGCCAGAAGACGTTGCTTTGGACACGGCAGAATAGCTGCGGGCACCAGGGAGCCGGCTGGTAGCTCTCACGCCGACACGCAGGGCAGCAGCCGAGCGCACAGCGCCTGGAAGACGGCAGAGACACTGTTGGACGGACATGACGGGCAGCTTGCACGAGGCAGGGTGTGCACTGTGGATGGGCTGAGCCTCGACGTGGAGGAACTTTTGGGGGGGTGAGGGAATTGTTGATTGATTGAAACTGCCATAGCAGCAGGGCAGTGGACGTCAAATCCGTCAACCGTTCCGCGCGCACGCGCGCCAAGCTACTACGTAACTACAGGTAATTAACCTATACGAAGTACTGCGACCTCACCACCGACGACAAGGCATTGCGGCCACACCAATCCCCATCCCCTTGCACGGCTGCCACCACAGGAAGGGCCCGAGTCGCTATGACCTCTTCGCGCATTCACGTTCTGTATGTCATGACCCTCGCCGTCCCGCCCCAATGACAGAGACTGACGCAAAAGTACAGACGCCTCTACAGGCGGTCGCTCAAGCTCGCCCTCGACTGGAGCGTCCACCGATACCTCTGGCGGGGCCAGGCACTGTACATCCGCAGCCTCTTTGAAGCAAAAAGAAACGTCACCGAGCCACGGCTGCAAAGGGTGTGTGTTTCCAGCAAGACCCTCCCCCAGTGATTGTCACAGATGCCATGCACACCATTTACCATGACGCCAAACACCAGACGGCATGCTAATGGTACCTATACAACAGGAGCTCATCAAAGAGACTGAAGGATTGCTGGAGAAATGGAAGCATCCTGACCCATACCGCCCACCCACGGCACCAGGAGGTTCGTCACGCATGCTCGGATACTTTTCCGGACCGGCCGCGGATGGGCTTCGGTACTGACACTTGCAGGCTCCAAATATGAACGCAACCTGCCTTGCCCAATCTTAGATCGTAAGCCTTCCCTCGTCTGCGTTGACATCATGTCGTTCTGAACAATCACAGCTCCACCAAAGATGATTTTGTAGGTGTACGAAGCGGTCAGGACGGGGAAATACAGAGGAACTGTTGGAGCAAATGGACAGAATTCTGGCACATTGGTAACGGCCTCCCTAGGAGCAATCCACAATTCGAGCATAACCACTACAAAAGTATTCAAAATCGTGCTTGTGGCAATTGTCGAGTGACGCACACGGATTTTGCTTTGCCCTTCAGCTCATTTTGTAGTCTTGCCCAATGCATGATTTTGTAAAAATTTACCATGCCGTCTTCCCACCCAGGTTTGTCTGGCCCGAATCCGTTTCTCCACAGATCCCAAATACCCTCCCTGGCTCGACGGACCGTCGCATCCAGCCTTCGCGCTTGATCTGACCTATGACGGTGCATCCAGGACTCGTCGTTCTAAACTCGCATTCCGCGGGCTGCAACCCATGCATGACATTAATGGTTTAGAAAACAACCTTTCTTGAAAGGAGCAAGAGCAGAAGGAAAGTAAAAACCAGGACGAAATATTGAAGTTATATGCTCGATTCAGCTCATGAGCCACCGGTCAAATGCGACCGACTAATATACAGCTCTGGTATAAACCCCGTGGAAAGCCATAAACCCAGACCCAGACCGACTCCCATTATCATTGCGCAAAAAAAAAAAAGAACCCATGAAACACGCCGTGAAGAGACCTCAAAAGCAAGAAACGCTTAGAGTTCTTGCGACGGACCCTTTCCAGGCTTCGCGGTCTTCTTGGGCAGCAGGTCTGCAACATGAGTCAGCATCTGTAATAGCAGCCAGAGCAGGAACAAACGTACTTTGGTGAATGTTGGGGAGGACACCACCTTGGGCGATTGTGACATGCCCAAGGAGTTTGTTCAACTCCTCATCGTTACGGATGGCGAGCTGGAGATGACGGGGGATGATACGGGTCTTCTTGTTGTCACGGGCAGCGTTACCAGCCAACTCGAGGATTTCGGCTGCTAGGTACTCGAGGACAGCAGCCAAGTAAACGGGAGCACCGGCACCAACACGCTGTGCATAGTTGCCCTTGCGAAGAAGACGGTGGACACGACCGACTGGGAAGGCGAGGCCGGCCTTGGATGAACGACTGAGCGAAGTTGTTAGCCAACGAACAAACCGGGCGACATGCTCAGAGAGAAAAAGGGGAGTGTCGAATTCAGGCACCCCAAGGACGCGCCGAGAAAACACTTACGATTGGGCACTAGACTTTGAGCCGCTGGCCTTGCCTCCTGATTTGCCTCCAGTCATTTTGAAAGTGAAATTGGGTTGGTGATTTTGGTTGGAAGAGCGTGGACGTGGACGTGGACGTGGAGATGGAGATGGAGATGGAACTGGAGCTGGTTGCGGGCGTGGAGAGTCGAGACGATGGATTACTTGCTGCCGTCGAGGGGCGGGGCGGGCTTATAACGTCTGGCGGGCGTGTTGTGGTGCGCGAGATCAACCTGCCTCACTAGCGCGGCAAGAGAGCATGGACGCACACACTGCAGGAGCGTAAGATCACTCCTTCCTTCCCTCGCACCCTCGCTTAATAATGACCTACCTAGCGTGCTAATACTTACTCAGGTAGGTAGCCCACGCAAACCAGCCTGCCAGCCTGCCACGGCCGTGCACGGGCCACCTCGCGCCTGCTAGATCACAACATGGAGCGCGCTCCCCCATAAGTAGCGCGTCCGCCGCCGTCGACGACCTTCCAGTTTCCATCCATCTCACTCCATCTAACGCAACTCGCCACGCTGCTCCATCACCCCAGTCAACCCAGTCAACCCACCTCTCCTTTCACATCAACCCAAACCGGATTCAAAATGCCTCCCAAAGCACAAAAGACTCCCACCACCGGCGGCAAGGCCCCAGCCGGAAAGGCACCCGCTGAGAAGAAGGAGGCTGGCAAGAAGACGGCTGCTCCCTCTGGCGACAAGAAAAAGCGCACCAAGACTAGGAAGGAAACCTACTCTAGCTACATCTACAAGGGTGAGTTTGGCAAGCTGTCAATGCCTTGCTCCAAAATTGTATAGCGCACAGAACTAGCCAACTAACAAGGCTGTGCAGTCCTCAAGCAGGTTCACCCCGATACTGGTATCTCCAACCGTGCCATGAGCATTCTGAACTCTTTTGTCAACGACATTTTTGAGCGCGTCGCCACCGAGGCCTCCAAGCTCGCCGCATACAACAAGAAGTCAACTATTTCGTCGCGCGAGATCCAGACCTCGTACGTTTGCTCCTGCCACGTAGCATTGTAGACCGCCTTTGCTAACCAATGGCCAGAGTTCGACTGATCCTACCCGGCGAACTTGCGAAGCACGCTGTGTCGGAGGGCACAAAGGCTGTCACCAAGTACTCTTCTTCCACCAAATAAAGTGCGCTGTTTTGATGGTTCTTTTTGGTTTTCTTTGCCCATCTAATTCGATGGGCCGGCTATGGGGTGCGGTGTTAAATGGGTCATTTCGATAATGTGATCATGGGTCGGTTTGCTTGTCCTCTCGTCATCGAGTCATGAATTGACTACGGGGTCCATATCTGGGTCTGTATATTATACCACGGCACAGACGGGAATGAATCAATTCTTCAAACTTCATTTTAGTAGTCTCATGCTCTCTGGGCCCATTTCCCCCATCAGTGGAAGAGGCTGGATTTGACGTTTGTTCACTAGCCCAGATCTAGTGAAACCATGACTGTGATGTCTGGCAACAGCGTACATTTGGTGGAAGTATTACCGGGTCCCGTCAAAGGCGTAATTCAACAACGGGAATTACAAATATGCAGCAATTGGAAGGGGGACAAAGATGGAAAACTGGGAAGATGGTTCTACCCGAAGTCGAGCCCAATCGAGGGTGTAGCTTCTAAACTATGAATCTAATGTGCTCGAACAAATCCTTTGGGTAGAGATTAAGCATCGAATTTCGAACATGGTCGAGTAAATGGACAATTGCTAATGCAAGACGGGGTTCGCGGATAATATGTCTAAGCCCGCCTTTGCTACACTCCTTGAACTCCTCAAATGCATAGGATCGACGCGAGGCCGTCACCACCCTTGTAGCTACTGCTCAGTGGCAGTCAGTGCTTGCTACAAGCCCTCCTCATCCCAACTCTCCACTTCGTCTACTGCGCTTTCCCTCTCCTGTCCTCGAGGTAACGGTTGCCTGTCTTGCACGTGCACTATGCATTTGCCTTGCACACTATGTACTCCTTCTTTCCAATTCTCATAGTCGACTTCAGATGTGACTAGAAAGGACAATAGCATAGAAGGGTCCATTTCACGGATCTGCAGGCGGCGAATTCGCCGAGTATGGCAAGTCGCTAGATCCAAGGTAGAGTAGGTGGGAGAATTGGACATGGTCGTTGGATCAGCAGACTTGTGGTCCGTGCTCATTGGAGGGATTATGGTGGTTGATGACGTCGACAAATCGCTGATGCTAGCGAGGTCATGAGCAACGCGTAAGGGGGCATGGTATGGCAGATGTGGCCGTGTGCTGTGGGGGTCAAGATAAAAGAAATTGTTGCCTTGAACGCCGATAAAATAATGGGAAGCTGAAGGACGACCGCTAAATGCTGTGTTAGTGGGAAATCCGCATGGAAAAGGTGCACACTTGCCCTGCAATGCCTACTGACTGCGGCATTTGGAGACTAGCTTTCAGTGCCTCCCAGTATACTGGTGTGATTTTGTCGATACCCAGTCGCGTGCCCACTAAGATCAGAGTAGGCTGCCATTGACCGTTATCATCCAGCGCAAGTTGCTTCAGCTTGTCCTCGTACACATCTGCACCGTCACCTGAAATATAGACTCTCAGTCCAGCTGCCTTGTAACCGTTGACTAGATCTTGGATGCACCGAGACGCTGCTGACGGTCCGAACCACTCACCCGGATACTTGCCGCAGACGGCCGCGCCATGCGCAACAAATCGATGGATTGAGAAGGGTGCCTGGGCGTCGTCGGCGAACAGCGAGAGCAGATCACTATGCGTCTTATCCGCCACGTGATATTGCCAGCGCCAGTCCCTCCCCAGCCGTAGTACTTGCAAGGCATTGGCTAGTATGCTTTGGCCGCTCCTGATCATACATCCAAATCCTGTGTCAGAGGTAAAGCCAGGGGAAGCAAGGTTCTGCATGCGCACTCTGAAGCTCATGGCACTGGTTGCTTTTGGGTCCTGGCTCTTCTGGATAGGCGCAAAGCCTGATCTATAGGTCATCCACACGCGCGACTCAAAGTCGTCGAGAAAGGCAGAAGGCCAGTTGCCGTACTGAGTGGGATCCTGGCCATTAGGGGCCTCTTTGCGCTCCTGGTCATCTATACTAGTCCTTATCCAGCTTTCGTCTTCTACGGTGCGCTCATCGTGTACGGTTGGCGTGTAGGTAGAGGTTGGCTCAGGGGGTGGAGGAGGCCTCGAGTGGTATTGCTGACCCAACAGCCAGATGGGATCATTTGAATTGTTGATGGGCAGGGGGTCGTAGAAAGTGCGAACGACGTTTCGACCAAAGCGCTCAAAGTCATTCATGTCGATATGTGAGGTTTGCTGAGTGTCGGAGAGGGAGGGTCAGAGAGGACAGACACGTGGAGATGAAAGATGGAGGAGGAGAATGGTGATTGTTGCCAAGGTGGAATCTGATGCATGTGTTGTGGTTGTTGTGGTTGTTCTTGTACCAGCCTTCAGCTTCTCAAGCAACACATGGCCCGTGTGTCTATACACATAGATGAAAGGGTAGTAAAAAGGAGGGCGCAGTCTGAGGTTATTAGTTGTCAGGGTGAGGATATGGAGGACAGAACCAAGGACGATGATGGTGAGGTTGTCGCGTATGCATTGGGTCATATGCTGCCTTGCGTAGTGTGGCGGGGTAGCTCAGGTCACTCCTGAGGTCAGAGGTCAGGGGATAACAACTCGTAACGCCGTCTCGACTCTGCCCCGCCCCGCCCCGCCCCGCCCCGCCCCGCTATGCCTTGCCTTGCCATGCCATGCACTAACTAGTTATAGGTAGTTAGTTGATTTGTTCGTGCGTATCATCGTCATGGCCATCACATCTTGCAACTCCTACCACCACAAATTCTAGGGACGACGATGACGCCTCCTGACCACTAAATAACTACCTTCCTAGGTAGTTAGTGATCCCTACGCATAGCATTAGGCAAACTCTAGTCACTGTCTGTCTGCAACGGAACCAATCCGATACTGCACTGCACTGTACTGTGCCATGTCACGCAAGAAGAGCAAGAACAAAAGTGGCAAAAGCTCCGCAAAGCGTACGCCGCAGCGAACACCCGGCAAAAGCCCTTTACCCCAGCCATGGCCCGTCTCAGCGCGTATGTTTGCGCTTCTTCCTAAAATATCTGCCACTGGGAAATTGTCTGTTGACCAAGTCCCCACAGCAACAGCAACAACAGCAACGCACAAGTTCTCGCTCGTTGATGAGGCGCGCTGGATGTCCAATCACCGTACTGCTGCATTCAAGGCTGACAAGAAATTGAGGCATATGCCCATCCAGTTCATCAGCGCTGGGCACTTGGTAGGCACAATTGACCAAGGCCTCAGTCCCAGTCCAACGCACGACTCGATGCCGCCTTACTCTCCTTTCGCCCCCTTCTCTCCTACCTCCACCCACGACAACGTCGACTCTATGGCGCGAATGGTCATTCACAGCCCTTCGCCCATTTCCTCAGACGCCTCCTCGAGCACCGATGAAGTCGTATTCAGAGGCCGTGGGCAGACCCTCCATGATCCATCTCCCTCTGACCAAATCACCCCGCTCTCTCCGGCACCAATCTTGACTGATGTTCCGAACTCTGTGTCTGTGGTGGAAATAGAGGCACAGGCCTCGGGCGATGTTAGCATCCGGATAAATCGCTCCTCGTCTCCAAACAATGTCGAGTCAGACGCGGAGAGTGTTGTTCAAGATCACTTCACGAAGCGACGTGGAGGAAGACCGATGTGGGAGGGGGCAACTACACCGTGGCAATATCGAAGCAAGCCCAAAATTGGCTGGATGCCGAGCCACACTGGCCCAGACATGAATGGTCATACGGACGATCGGGATGCTGCAATGGATGACTACATGCAAAATGTGGAAGATTTCGGCCTCACTAGCGATATGATCGACGCTGGTTTCTCGCGTCGCGAGATGAGCCTTGACGCTGGTAGCCACAATGACTGGGAATCAGCGTCAGAGAGCCAGCTTGAAGACAACGAGCTCAACACTGGACGCAACAATGGTTGGGACTCGGACATGCTGCAAGATTTCGAGCATCTCAGCACTTCCTCCGATATCCAGGACACAGTCGTACAAATATTATCAAAGCGTATACGCAAAAGTGGTTTGCAATATCTCTGCGCCCACCAAGGTTCCGTGACAGATGATGCTCGTTGGTTGCCTGCCAATTCCTTGAAACTACGTTCTGAGAAGAATCTTATCCGTATGTTCGAGAATGTGGCCGAGTCGCGCGCAATTGCACTGGAAAGCAGCAGTGAGTCGGTAGGTATTGGCCAAGAAAAAGAAGGCATGGAGAACACTGAAGACGCTGGGGAAGACCTCGACGACGAAACTATCGCTCGGAAATTGCAGAGACAAGAAGAGCCTGGCCTTGATTCAGAAGAAGTTTTGCTCTATAGAGGAGACAATGTTTTTGACGGGACTAATACCAAACATGGTTTGTTCATTGATTTTAGTAGGCCAGGCAAGAATCGACAGGCCCGAAAGTACGATGGCCGTGCTAAGACCTTCCCCTCTGCATCTGCCATGGCCGACGCCCTCGCCATGGATCCCTATGAGGGCTTTGAAATTATGGAAACTGAGCGTCCTTCATTGAAAACGAAGAAGAACGGTCGGCGTGGACGGATGCCACCGAAGCTCGAGGACCCCGATCTTAATGAGCAATTGCAAAATGCATGGGAAGCTGACCGCGCTAAAAAACGTCTGAAGAAGGCGGAGCGAAAGATGTTGCGGCAGCAAGGCCTTCTTGGAAGAAAGGGCAGACCCGCCGATCTCAAAGTCAAGTACAAGGATAGTATCGTTATGGAGGACGTGGTCGAGGAGATTCGCCAACTAATGATGGGTACTACTCAAAGCCTATCCCTGCCACCCATGGATGCTCATCGTCGTGCCACGGTTCATCGAATTGCCGCATTCTTTGGTCTATCGTCTCGCTCACGCGGTGATGGTCAGGATAGATTCACTATACTATCCAAAACAGCACATACGCGCATCATGGATGATGGAGATTTTGACCAGGCTATCATAAGCAAAGGCTTCCATAAGCGCATGCGAGGCCCTCTCCAGTGCCAGAAAGGTGGGGCCATGTATCGCCCAGGAAATCATACTCGTCCTCAAGTTGGCTACCAAGACGGCGACACTGTTGGCGCAAATGCTCCGGAGTTAGGTCCGGAGAATAAGGGCCATGCATTAATGATGAAGATGGGTTGGTCAAAGGGAATGGCTTTAGGTACTAAGCAAAACCAGGGTATTCTGCATCCCATCGCGCATACAGTTAAGATAAATAAGGCTGGTTTACAGTAGAGATACGACTTCTAAGTAGTATTAGTATAACTAGAGAAGAGATAGTAATAACGTGGTTCACAAGCGAGTCGCTTACCCAAGCGAGTCGCTCACGCCCCACCAGCGCATCGACTTCGATATAATATCACGTACTTTTAACACAGTTTTTCAAGAATCGTAGTAAGCCATTCTATTCTCCAGACTCGTCGCTATCCTCTGCATCCTCTATTTCTACCTAACAGGTGCGGGAGTTATGTCCTTTTTGACCACAACGCCCGCAGTGCCTCCCTGTACTCACCCTCTTCGCCGGCGTCTCACTAGCCTCACAATCGCCACGCTCCCTTTTAGCAATTAAGTCACCTACCTTACCAACTGTTAGTGTCTCCTCTGTCCGTATATATCGTCGCTTTCGACTTTTACCCTTATTCTGCGCGTCAACCGCGTCTTAAAGGCGACTAACTTCCTCCTATAATAACACCATATTATATACTATCTGCTAGGCGCCTTTACTTAGCTAGCGGACCTGCTTATCTAAAGAGCTTATAGAGGACCTAGGGCGGTTTCTTATTCTCTGTTAAATAAGCATACTCAGCGTCTTCGCCTCCCACGCAATGTTGTCTTGCTAAGGTAGAGTTAGCATCTATAACCTTATATTAAGCTTTAATATCACAGCCTCTAGATTATAGGTATAGGACTAGCCTAGCGCCCTAGAAGCCTGCCTTAATATTACTCTCTATAAAAACTTTAGTAAAAGCTACCTTAAAGGCAGGAAGGAAGGCCTCTTTGCTAATATAATAGGTATAGTTACGTGCTAAGGCTAAGATCTTTGTTACTAGAGGTTATACTTCTCTGGTCCTGGTCCGTACTAAGGCAGGTTGAGTTAGGCGTTGTACCTCAAGCGGGTTGTCTGGCGACACAAGGTTTGTTAGGAAAGAATGTAAGTGACAATCCAATTCTATCAGATAGAATAACTAGCTGCAATCTGGATAAGAGATGAACTATTTGAAGTTGACTATAACGAGCGTAATAAGGAGATCCGTCCTATCTTTATACCCTCGTCCCTGAGTCCTGCCATCACTGCCATCACTGCCATCCCGGATGGTGGTGATGTTTCTGATGGCTGCCATC
>SSBG01000006.1:170055-187940 GCA_028220655.1 Shiraia bambusicola | reverse complement strand
AGAAAAGACAGGCTAGGAGGCGCTGCCAGAACATAAGCCATAGGATCACGAGATAGAACTTGAGGAAGGTAAAACCCCGACCTTTGTGCCAATCTACGCACTCTCAGAAAAAGAGTTAGCGGTACTAAAAGAGTACATTCAGGAGAATCTGCGCAAAGGATTTATAAGGTTATTAAAGTTACCTGCTGGGTACCCAATATTATTTGCACCAAAAAAGGACGGAACATTGAGGCTATGCGTTGACTATCGCAAGCTCAACGAGATAATAAAGAAAAACTAATATCTGTTACCAAACATCCAGGAATTAAGAGATAGGTTAGCTTATGCAAAATAGTTTACTGCACTAGATTTAAGAGGAGCATACAACCTAATCTAGATAAAGAAAGGTGAAGAATAGAAGATAGCATTCAGAACAAGATACGGACACTACGAATATACTGTAATGCCTTTTAGGTTAACTAACGCACTAGCGATATACTAGGAGATAGTTAACAACGTATTAGAAGACTGTTTAGATATCTATGCTATCGCGTACTTAGACGACATACTAATTTATTCTAAGACGCTTAAAGAATATAAGAGATATGTTAAGGAAGTCTTAAAAAGACTTAGAGCATATAACTTGCAGCTTAAACCAGAAAAATGCGAATTTCATAAGGATAAAGTCAAATTTCTAGGATTTATAGTAGGAATTAATAGAGTAAGGATAAGTAAATTAAAGATTAAGATAATAAAGGAATAGGAACAGCTATAAACAAAGAAAGATATATAGTTATTCCTAGGATTTATTAACTTTAATTAATAGTTTATTAAGGGCTTCTTAAAGAAAGCTATACTATTAATAAGACTTACTTATAACAACACTAAATAGGATTAGAGAAATAATTAGGAATAAGCTTTTTATAAGCTTAAGAGGGCCTGCATATCGCTACTAGTCTTAGTTATATTTTAAAGTAAAGAACTATTAAGATTTAAGACTAATGTATTAGATCTTATAATTAGAGTAGTAGCGCTATAAGAAAGAGATAGGAAGTAGTACCCTATAGCGTACTACTTAAGAAAGTTTTTAGGAGCAGAGAAACGGTATAACGTTTATAATAAGAAACTACTTATACTAGTTAATACTCTAGAATATTAGCATATTTATATAGAGAGTTATTTAGAACTTATAATCTATATAGATTATAAGAACTTAACGCACTTTATAATAATAAAGTAACTAAACTAAAGATAGGTTTAATAGGCAGAGATAATTAGCTAATATAAGTTTAAGATTATATATATACTAGGAAAAGATAATAGAAGAGCTAACGTACTTAGCTAAAGATATAACGTTATAGAAAAGAAAACTAATATCTATATAGTATTATTATAACATAATAAAGATAGAACTCTAGGACTAAGATAAGAAATTAATAGTCTTATAATAATAATTTAACTAAAGTTACTAGAGGAATTTTATAAAAGTATTATATAAGAATATTATAAAGACTTAGTATATAGACACCTAGGAGTATCTAGAATAATAGAACTTATTTAGAGAAACTATTACTTTAAGAATATAAAGAAGAAAGTATCTAAAATAATTAAGAAATACTAAGAATATTAATAGAATAAGCATAACACGTATACGCTATACAGAGAATTATAACCCTTAGAGATACTAACTAGACTATAAGAAGATATATTAATAGACTTTATTATAAGACTACTAGAGTTAAGAGATCCTATTATAGGATAAGTCTATAACGCGATTTTAAACATAGTTTGCTAATTTACGAAATATACTAAGATAATACTATTTAAGAAGAAATATAAGGTACTAGACCTAGGACATATTATAGTAAACTAAATCTTTAGATACTATAGAATACTAAAGTTAATTATTAGTAATAGAGATAAGCTATTTATATTAAACTATTAGAACACGTTTACAGCACGAATAGGTATAAAAAGAAAATTATTAATAGCCTATTACCTAGAAACTAATAGATAAATAGAAAGAATAAACTAATTTATAAAGGTATATCTGCGAATATATATAAACTATATATAAAATAATTAGGTTTTACTACTACTAATAGTATAAATAGCTTATAATAATAAGAAATTAGAGATAATAGAAAAGATACTATTCTTTACCTATTATAGAAAGTACCTATATCTCTTTAAAGATACGTATCCTAGTATAAATACTAAAGTAGTAGTATTAATAGCTAAAGAATTAAAAAAAATATATTACTAATTATAATAAGCTTTAGAGAAAGTATAAGAATTAAGAATTTAATATATTAATAAGAAAAGAAAAATAGTACCTTAGCTAGAGAGGAGGGATAAAGTATATCTGCGTATAAAAAATTTATAAACAAAACAACTAAGCAAAGGACTTAATAATATTAAGGTTAGACTATTTTTAATTTCTAAACGTAACGGACTAGTAATATATACGCTTAAGTTACTAAAAGACGCTAGAGTACACCCGAGGTTTCATGTTAACCTTTTGGAACCCGCGGACCCAGAAACGCCACTACAAACAACATTCCACTTTAAACTAGAAGAAGAGAATAAATTTAAGGTAGAAAGCATAATCCAGCACAGAGTAAAAAATAGAAAAATAGAATAGCTAGTAAAATAGCTAGGATACAATAGTATAGAGAACATATAGGAACCAGAGGACAACCTAGGAAACTATTAGCAGAAGATTAGGAAGTATTGTAAGAGCAAGGGCTTGCCTAATCCAGATCTGAGGCGGTAATTCTAAGCGGAGGAGGGTCACCTTTGAGCTAGGAGGGGGAGAACGCCGACTAGTTAAAAGCCAACGTACCAGGCATCAGCCCATCCTCTAGAACTGACACCTTACGATTGACGTCCTCACGGACCTCCAACGCCTCGATCTCATCCATTACCTGACCAGAGCTTTTAACAGCCTGCTGCTCGCGACGCAGCAACAATTTCTTTTGTTTACGTAAACGAAGTTTTTTCGACCTCGCAGCAAGAAGAGCGTCCAACGCCCGTTCTTCGGCTTCGTCCGCCTCGGCCTCCTGGGCCTCGAGGCGGGCCATCTCGCGATCGATTTTCGAAAAATCAGGAATCGGAACGTCGACCGGTTCGCACTTTTGGATCCCGTTACGATAACAATTTCCACAACTCTTCTTCAACGACGACATCCTACACTCCAGCTGCTTCTTCGCGCAATATTTACAGGACACCATAGCGACCCAACCGACGGTGTTAATCCGGTCTCCAACGGCGTGACGGTGCAAGGTACTACTGGACGCCATGAGTTAATTCATGAGGACATGAATGATGGGAGGGGAGGATAGTGTTACGAACCTCAGGTGGAGGGTTGGTGTTTAAGGAAGAAAGCTGTAAGGCACAGGCGAGTCGCGGGGTCGTACTCCAAGATGACCAATCGGTGACTTTGAGTCACGTGATCCCACGGTCCTACGCCTTGGCATCCCAGGGTACTATGGGATGACCACGTGATCCCATGGGACTCCCACAGTATCCCATGGGACTCCCACAGTATCCCATGGGACTCCCACAGTATCCCATGGGACTCCCACAGTATCCCATGGGACTCCCACAGTATCCCACGGGACTCCCACAGTATCCCATGGGACTCCCACAGTATCCCATGGGACTCCCACAGTATCCCATGGGACTCCCACAGTATCCCATGGGACTCCCACAGTATCCCATGGGACTCCCACAGTATCCCACGGGACTCCCACAGTATCCCATGGGACTCCCACAGTATCCCATGGGACTCCCACAGTATCCCATGGGACTCCCACAGTATCCCATGGGACTCCCACAGTATCCCACGGGGGGCCTCGTGGTATACCATGGGACTATGGGATGGTATGATGTATATAGTCTCCAGGATCCAACGATGTTAGATCGTTGTGATCAACCTAACTTAAGGACTTGAGTAATCAGATCTTCTGATCCATTGTTGGTATACTTCCTTCACCTCAGATCTTCTGACCCATTGTTGATATACTTCCTTCACCTCATCTTCCTCTGAATAAAGCCAAGACGACTCACTAGTAACACCAGCTGCTTTATATCGTAGCCACTTACTAGCCGCCTTAACATTTTGATCACCTTTTCAGGATGAGCGAACGAAGCATGTCGACACCACCTATGGTCCGCAAGGGCAAAGCAAATCCACCACCGGAATTCTATGGAGACCGAAACAAGCTTGAGTCTTGGTTGCTGCACTGTGATGTGTACTTCCTACTTGAGAAAAACATCGACAACGACGATCAACCACTGCATGCGGTATCCTACCTCAGAGGAGACGCGGCGGAATGGGCATCACCACACGTCAGGAAATACATGGACCCAACCAAGAAGACAAGGGAAGTCGTTCAGATGTTTGAAGACTTCGACGTCTTTAAGAAATATATACGACAAGCTTTCGGGGCTCAACAGGAGAAGGCTGTGGCAGAACGGGAAATACAGCGACTACGACAAGTCACTTCTGCAGCCGACTATACCAATCACTTTAAGCAACATTCTATCCAAACGGGATGGGATGACGAGGCGTTAAAACGAATGTATCGGCAAGGACTGAAGCCCAGAGTTCGAGAGGAACTTATGCGATCCGGGGCCGTACTGAAAACCCTCGACGACCTGATTGATGAAGCCATTAGAGTGGATAACGAGCTGTACGAGCTCGAGGTGGAAAATAGGAGCTTCGACCGAAGCCACCGGCCTAACACAAGCAAACAACGACGAACCTTCGTGTTGACACCACGGACTCCTGCCAAAGGGAACGGGCACTACAAGGGGTATGGACCTACACCAATGCACCTGGACAATATCAACAAACACCCCGCAAACAGAAAAAACGAGTCACGTCAGGGAAAGGCCAGAACTTGCTATGTATGCGGCAAACTCGGACACTTTGCACGCGATTGCAAGCAAAAGAACAAGGTTACTCGACAAGTAAATGCCATCCTCCGGGAGGATGAGGTCAGTAACGAAGCATGGGAAGTCGTACACCCATCAACAGACGGCCTTGCTGAGAAAGAAGGCCCAACGACCAGTGAATTGGCTCTGAGCGAGATCGATCCATCTGTCTTTGAGGACGAAGTAAACGTCATGGACTACTATGAAGGAACTAGTAGCGGATACCAGAGCAGACCAAACGAATTCACGGACGAATATGTCTACGAGCAACTTACCACACCACCAACCCTACACAGGGAAGATGCGGCCTTAGGACAATCCCAATGGGGCGAACCCATCAAGGGAAAGGAGCGCGCAGTCCCGGGTAGTTGGGTGGACAAAGAACTCGAAGGCTGGGAAAGACGCTTACAGGTTGATTCGGAAAAAGATACTCAACGAAAGCGCAGCCGAAGGAATAACGGCTTGTACAAGATATTATTCAAAGCAGCACAGAAACGGCTTACGGAGGAAACCGATAAGCTACAACAGTTATTGGACCAGGCGGACGACACACTACGACTAACCAAGCCCGCGACCACGAATCACCAATACTGGAAAGATCCGCGTAACCCAACACACAAAGTGATGAGTTGGACGGTATGCACCCACGACGAGTGTTTGATCCATTTATCCGAGAAAATGGGATCTGGGTACTACCCACGCGAAAAGAAACGCTGCAAGTGGCAATGGTATGACTGTGAAAATGATCACTGCGAACGTCACCTATGGGATAAGCGCGCAATGAATCACTTTCCAGGAGAAGACAATAAAGAAGCCACGGCGAGACAAATAACGGTGAAGAACCAGTGTCTGAATCAGAACTGGCAAGTATGCATGCCGGAAGAATGTACCCGACATAGCGAAGAAAAAGTCCAGAATGGCTTTGCGACTTTTTTAGAAGTGCACCCAAGGAAGCACGAACCACCGATACTCGCGAATGCAACTCGATTGGAGGGGGAGGACTCTGTATCCTCGACGCAACTCTAAACGAAGTAGCACTGAAAGCACTGATCGACTCAGGCTCGCAAGGTAACTATATCTCAAAGGAAGTCATGTTGAAAGCTGGGCTCCAACCTTCCAAGAAACGACAACCATATACAGTTACCATGGCAAGCACAAACGCAACCAAAAGAATTACACACGAAGTAACCGTCGATCTAAAACTAGCCTTGGAATACGAAAACCGGATAACCCTAGATGTTCTTGGGACGGCCGCCCACGACGTCATATTAGGATTACCCTGGTTACGAGATCACAACCCACATGTGGATTGGAAGACCAATCGGATCTCGTGGAGTCATACAAAAGCGCGTATGGACTCAATACCTTCGCATGCTCACGCTGAGATGGAAGATGAGAAGACAGTCGCGAGGATTGCTTCGACCCGACGAGTGGAGAAAACCACGTCACCCTCTACAGGAGCTGATAGCACTAAAGCCCAAGAAGTAAGAGTGGATAATAAAAAAGAAAAGCGTACCGAACCGAATATCCCAGAAGAATACCAGGAATTCTTAGATCTGTTCAGAGAAAAGACAGGCCAGGAGGCGCTGCCAGAACATAAGCCATGGGATCACGAGATAGAACTCGAGGAAGGTAAAACCCCGACCTTCGTGCCAATCTACGCACTCTCAGAAAAAGAGTTAGCGGTACTAAAAGAGTACATTCGGGAGAATCTGCGCAAAGGATTCATAAGGTCATCGAAGTCACCTGCTGGGTACCCGATATTATTTGCACCAAAAAAGGACGGAACATTGAGGCTATGCGTCGACTATCGCAAGCTCAACGAGATAACAAAGAAAAACCGATATCCGTTACCAAACATCCAGGAATTAAGAGATAGGTTAGCTCATGCGAAATGGTTCACCGCACTAGATTTGAGAGGAGCATACAACCTGATCCGGATGAAGAAAGGCGAAGAATGGAAGACAGCATTCAGAACAAGATACGGACACTACGAATACACCGTAATGCCTTTCGGGTTAACCAACGCACCAGCGACGTGCCAGGAGATGGTTAACAACGCATTAGGAGACTGTTTGGATGTCTATGCTATCGCGTACTTGGACGACATACTGATTTATTCCGAGACGCTTGAAGAACATAAGAGACATGTTAAGGAAGTCTTGAAAAGACTTGGAGCATATGACTTGCAGCTCAAGCCAGAAAAATGCGAATTTCACAAGGATGAAGTCGAATTTCTAGGATTCATGGTAGGAATCAATGGAGTAAGGATGAGTGAATCAAAGATCAAGACGATAAAGGAATGGGAACAGCCACGAACAAAGAAAGACATACAGTCATTCCTAGGATTCATCAACTTCAATCGACAGTTCATCGAGGGCTTCTCGAAGAAAGCCATACCATTAACGAGACTCACTCGTAACGACGCCAAATGGGATTGGGGAAACGATCAGGAACGAGCTTTTCATGAGCTTAAGGAGGCCTGCGTATCGCCACCAGTCTTAGTCGTGTTTCGAAGTGGAGAACCGTTGAGATTCGAGACTGACGCATCAGATCTCGCAATCGGAGCAGTAGCGCTACAAGAAAGAGATGGGAAGTGGCACCCCATAGCGTACTACTCAAGAAAGTTTTCAGGAGCAGAGGAACGGTATGACGTTCACGATAAGGAACTACTCGCGGTAGTTAATGCTCTGGAACATTGGCGTATTTACGCAGAGAGTTGTTCGGAACTTACAATCTACACGGATCACAAGAACTTGACGCACTTCACAACAACGAAGCAACTGAACCGAAGACAGGTTCGATGGGCAGAGATGAT
Organism: Shiraia bambusicola; assembly: GCA_028220655.1. Taxonomy (NCBI): domain Eukaryota; kingdom Fungi; phylum Ascomycota; class Dothideomycetes; order Pleosporales; family Shiraiaceae; genus Shiraia; species Shiraia bambusicola. Next base: position 180,202 of record SSBG01000006.1, on the reverse strand, counting down.
TAGCCAATACAAGTTCAAGATTGTATATACACCAGGAAAAGACAACGGAAGAGCTGACGCACTCAGCCGAAGACACGACGTTATAGGAAAGAAAACCGACGTCCACATGGCATTGTTACAACACAACGAAGACGGAACTCTAGGACCAAGACAAGAAATCAACAGTCTTACGATGACGATTCGACCGGAGTTACCAGAGGAATTTCATGAAAGTGTTATACGAGAACATCATGAAGACTCAGTACACGGACACCCAGGAGTATCCAGGACGATGGAACTCATTCAGAGAAACTATCACTTCAAGAACATGAAGGAGAAAGTGTCCAAAATAATCAAGAAATGCCGAGAATGTCAACAGAATAAGCATGACACGCATGCGCCATACGGAGAATCGCAACCCTTGGAGATACCAACTAGACCATGGGAAGACATATCAATGGACTTTGTCACAGGACTACCAGAGTCAAGAGATCCTGTCACAGGACAAGTCTACAACGCGATTTTGAACGTAGTTTGCCGATTCACGAAATATGCCGAGATGATACCATTCAAGAAGAAATACAAGGCACCAGACCTAGGACACATCATGGTAGACCGAATCTTTAGACACCATGGAATACCAAAGTCAATCATCAGCGACAGAGATAAGCTATTCACGTCAAACTATTGGAACACGTTCACAGCACGAATAGGCACGAAAAGAAAATTGTCAACAGCCTATCACCCGGAAACCGATGGACAAACGGAAAGAACAAACCGATCCATGAAGGTATATCTGCGAATATACACGAACTATGCACAAAATAATTGGGTTTCACTACTACCGATGGCACAGATGGCCTATAATAATAAGAAATCAGAGACAACAGGAAAGACACCGTTCTTTGCCTATCACGGGAAGCACCCATATCTCTTTGAAGACACGTATCCCGGTATGAATACCGAAGCAGCAGTATTGACAGCTGAAGAATTGAAAAAAACACATCACCAATTACGACAAGCTTTGGAGAAAGCACAAGAATCAAGGATTCAATATGTCAACAAGAAAAGAAAAATGGCACCTCAGCTAGAGAGGGGGGATAAAGTATATCTGCGCACAAAAAATTTACGAACAAAACGACCAAGCAAAGGACTCGATAATGTCAAGGTCGGACCATTTTTAATTTCCAAACGCAACGGACCAGTAACATACACGCTTGAGTTACCAAAAGACGCCAGAGTACACCCGAGGTTTCATGTCAACCTTTTGGAACCCGCGGACCCAGAAACGCCACTACAAACGACATTCCACTTCGAACCGGAAGAAGAGAATGAATTCGAGGTAGAAAGCATAATCCAGCACAGAGTAAAAAACAGAAAAACAGAATATCTAGTAAAATGGCTAGGATACGACAGCACAGAGAACACATGGGAACCAGAGGACAACCTGGGAAACTGTCAGCAGAAGATTAGGAAGTATTGTAAGAGCAAGGGCTTGCCTAATCCAGATCCGAGGCGGTAATTCCAAGCGGAGGAAGGTCACCTTCGAGCCAGGAGGGGGAGAACGCCGACCAGTCAAAAGCCAACGTATCAGGCATCAGCCCATCCTCCAGAACTGACACCTCACGATTGACGTCCTCATGGACCTCCAACGCCTCGATCTCATCCATCACCTGACCAGAGCTTTCAACAGCCTGCTGCTCGCGACGCAGCAACAATTTCTTTTGTTTACGTAAACGAAGTTTTTTCGACCTCGCAGCAAGAAGAGCGTCCAACGCCCGTTCTTCGGCTTCGTCCGCCTCGGCCTCCTGGGCCTTGAGGCGGGCCATCTCGCGATCGATTTTCGAAAAATCAGGAATCGGAACGTCGACCGGTTCGCACTTTTGGATCCCGTTACGATAACAATTTCCACAACTCTTCTTCAACGACGACATCCTACACTCCAGCTGCTTCTTCGCGCAATATTTACAGGACACCATAGCGACCCAACCGACGGTGTTAATCCGGTCTCCAACGGCGTGACGGTGCAAGGTACTACTGGACGCCATGAGTTAATTCATGAGGACATGAATGATGGGAGGGGAGGATAGTGTTACGAACCTCAGGTGGAGGGTTGGTGTTTAAGGAAGAAAGCTGTAAGGCACAGGCGAGTCGCGGGGTCGTACTCCAAGATGACCAATCGGTGACTTTGAGTCACGTGATCCCACGGTCCTACGCCTTGGCATCCCAGGGTACTATGGGATGACCACGTGATCCCATGGGACTCCCACAGTATCCCATGGGACTCCCACAGTATCCCATGGGACTCCCACAGTATCCCATGGGACTCCCACAGTATCCCATGGGACTCCCACAGTATCCCACGGGACTCCCACAGTATCCCATGGGACTCCCACAGTATCCCATGGGACTCCCACAGTATCCCATGGGACTCCCACAGTATCCCATGGGACTCCCACAGTATCCCATGGGACTCCCACAGTATCCCACGGGACTCCCACAGTATCCCATGGGACTCCCACAGTATCCCATGGGACTCCCACAGTATCCCATGGGACTCCCACAGTATCCCATGGGACTCCCACAGTATCCCACGGGGGGCCTCGTGGTATACCATGGGACTATGGGATGGTATGATGTATATAGTCTCCAGGATCCAACGATGTTAGATCGTTGTGATCAACCTAACTTAAGGACTTGAGTAATCAGATCTTCTGATCCATTGTTGGTATACTTCCTTCACCTCAGATCTTCTGACCCATTGTTGATATACTTCCTTCACCTCATCTTCCTCTGAATAAAGCCAAGACGACTCACTAGTAACACCAGCTGCTTTATATCGTAGCCACTTACTAGCCGCCTTAACATTTTGATCACCTTTTCAGGATGAGCGAACGAAGCATGTCGACACCACCTATGGTCCGCAAGGGCAAAGCAAATCCACCACCGGAATTCTATGGAGACCGAAACAAGCTTGAGTCTTGGTTGCTGCACTGTGATGTGTACTTCCTACTTGAGAAAAACATCGACAACGACGATCAACCACTGCATGCGGTATCCTACCTCAGAGGAGACGCGGCGGAATGGGCATCACCACACGTCAGGAAATACATGGACCCAACCAAGAAGACAAGGGAAGTCGTTCAGATGTTTGAAGACTTCGACGTCTTTAAGAAATATATACGACAAGCTTTCGGGGCTCAACAGGAGAAGGCTGTGGCAGAACGGGAAATACAGCGACTACGACAAGTCACTTCTGCAGCCGACTATACCAATCACTTTAAGCAACATTCTATCCAAACGGGATGGGATGACGAGGCGTTAAAACGAATGTATCGGCAAGGACTGAAGCCCAGAGTTCGAGAGGAACTTATGCGATCCGGGGCCGTACTGAAAACCCTCGACGACCTGATTGATGAAGCCATTAGAGTGGATAACGAGCTGTACGAGCTCGAGGTGGAAAATAGGAGCTTCGACCGAAGCCACCGGCCTAACACAAGCAAACAACGACGAACCTTCGTGTTGACACCACGGACTCCTGCCAAAGGGAACGGGCACTACAAGGGGTATGGACCTACACCAATGCACCTGGACAATATCAACAAACACCCCGCAAACAGAAAAAACGAGTCACGTCAGGGAAAGGCCAGAACTTGCTATGTATGCGGCAAACTCGGACACTTTGCACGCGATTGCAAGCAAAAGAACAAGGTTACTCGACAAGTAAATGCCATCCTCCGGGAGGATGAGGTCAGTAACGAAGCATGGGAAGTCGTACACCCATCAACAGACGGCCTTGCTGAGAAAGAAGGCCCAACGACCAGTGAATTGGCTCTGAGCGAGATCGATCCATCTGTCTTTGAGGACGAAGTAAACGTCATGGACTACTATGAAGGAACTAGTAGCGGATACCAGAGCAGACCAAACGAATTCACGGACGAATATGTCTACGAGCAACTTACCACACCACCAACCCTACACAGGGAAGATGCGGCCTTAGGACAATCCCAATGGGGCGAACCCATCAAGGGAAAGGAGCGCGCAGTCCCGGGTAGTTGGGTGGACAAAGAACTCGAAGGCTGGGAAAGACGCTTACAGGTTGATTCGGAAAAAGATACTCAACGAAAGCGCAGCCGAAGGAATAACGGCTTGTACAAGATATTATTCAAAGCAGCACAGAAACGGCTTACGGAGGAAACCGATAAGCTACAACAGTTATTGGACCAGGCGGACGACACACTACGACTAACCAAGCCCGCGACCACGAATCACCAATACTGGAAAGATCCGCGTAACCCAACACACAAAGTGATGAGTTGGACGGTATGCACCCACGACGAGTGTTTGATCCATTTATCCGAGAAAATGGGATCTGGGTACTACCCACGCGAAAAGAAACGCTGCAAGTGGCAATGGTATGACTGTGAAAATGATCACTGCGAACGTCACCTATGGGATAAGCGCGCAATGAATCACTTTCCAGGAGAAGACAATAAAGAAGCCACGGCGAGACAAATAACGGTGAAGAACCAGTGTCTGAATCAGAACTGGCAAGTATGCATGCCGGAAGAATGTACCCGACATAGCGAAGAAAAAGTCCAGAATGGCTTTGCGACTTTTTTAGAAGTGCACCCAAGGAAGCACGAACCACCGATACTCGCGAATGCAACTCGATTGGAGGGGGAGGACTCTGTATCCTCGACGCAACTCTAAACGAAGTAGCACTGAAAGCACTGATCGACTCAGGCTCGCAAGGTAACTATATCTCAAAGGAAGTCATGTTGAAAGCTGGGCTCCAACCTTCCAAGAAACGACAACCATATACAGTTACCATGGCAAGCACAAACGCAACCAAAAGAATTACACACGAAGTAACCGTCGATCTAAAACTAGCCTTGGAATACGAAAACCGGATAACCCTAGATGTTCTTGGGACGGCCGCCCACGACGTCATATTAGGATTACCCTGGTTACGAGATCACAACCCACATGTGGATTGGAAGACCAATCGGATCTCGTGGAGTCATACAAAAGCGCGTATGGACTCAATACCTTCGCATGCTCACGCTGGGATGGAAGATGAGAAGACAGTCGCGAGGATTGCTTCGACCCGACGAGTGGAGAAAACCACGTCACCCTCTACAGGAGCTGATAGCACTAAAGCCTAAGAAGTAAGAGTGGATAATAAAAAAGAAAAGCGTACCGAACCGAATATCCTAGAAGAATACCAGGAATTCTTAGATCTGTTCAGAGAAAAGACAGGCTAGGAGGCGCTGCCAGAACATAAGCCATAGGATCACGAGATAGAACTTGAGGAAGGTAAAACCCCGACCTTTGTGCCAATCTACGCACTCTCAGAAAAAGAGTTAGCGGTACTAAAAGAGTACATTCAGGAGAATCTGCGCAAAGGATTTATAAGGTTATTAAAGTTACCTGCTGGGTACCCAATATTATTTGCACCAAAAAAGGACGGAACATTGAGGCTATGCGTTGACTATCGCAAGCTCAACGAGATAATAAAGAAAAACTAATATCTGTTACCAAACATCCAGGAATTAAGAGATAGGTTAGCTTATGCAAAATAGTTTACTGCACTAGATTTAAGAGGAGCATACAACCTAATCTAGATAAAGAAAGGTGAAGAATAGAAGATAGCATTCAGAACAAGATACGGACACTACGAATATACTGTAATGCCTTTTAGGTTAACTAACGCACTAGCGATATACTAGGAGATAGTTAACAACGTATTAGAAGACTGTTTAGATATCTATGCTATCGCGTACTTAGACGACATACTAATTTATTCTAAGACGCTTAAAGAATATAAGAGATATGTTAAGGAAGTCTTAAAAAGACTTAGAGCATATAACTTGCAGCTTAAACCAGAAAAATGCGAATTTCATAAGGATAAAGTCAAATTTCTAGGATTTATAGTAGGAATTAATAGAGTAAGGATAAGTAAATTAAAGATTAAGATAATAAAGGAATAGGAACAGCTATAAACAAAGAAAGATATATAGTTATTCCTAGGATTTATTAACTTTAATTAATAGTTTATTAAGGGCTTCTTAAAGAAAGCTATACTATTAATAAGACTTACTTATAACAACACTAAATAGGATTAGAGAAATAATTAGGAATAAGCTTTTTATAAGCTTAAGAGGGCCTGCATATCGCTACTAGTCTTAGTTATATTTTAAAGTAAAGAACTATTAAGATTTAAGACTAATGTATTAGATCTTATAATTAGAGTAGTAGCGCTATAAGAAAGAGATAGGAAGTAGTACCCTATAGCGTACTACTTAAGAAAGTTTTTAGGAGCAGAGAAACGGTATAACGTTTATAATAAGAAACTACTTATACTAGTTAATACTCTAGAATATTAGCATATTTATATAGAGAGTTATTTAGAACTTATAATCTATATAGATTATAAGAACTTAACGCACTTTATAATAATAAAGTAACTAAACTAAAGATAGGTTTAATAGGCAGAGATAATTAGCTAATATAAGTTTAAGATTATATATATACTAGGAAAAGATAATAGAAGAGCTAACGTACTTAGCTAAAGATATAACGTTATAGAAAAGAAAACTAATATCTATATAGTATTATTATAACATAATAAAGATAGAACTCTAGGACTAAGATAAGAAATTAATAGTCTTATAATAATAATTTAACTAAAGTTACTAGAGGAATTTTATAAAAGTATTATATAAGAATATTATAAAGACTTAGTATATAGACACCTAGGAGTATCTAGAATAATAGAACTTATTTAGAGAAACTATTACTTTAAGAATATAAAGAAGAAAGTATCTAAAATAATTAAGAAATACTAAGAATATTAATAGAATAAGCATAACACGTATACGCTATACAGAGAATTATAACCCTTAGAGATACTAACTAGACTATAAGAAGATATATTAATAGACTTTATTATAAGACTACTAGAGTTAAGAGATCCTATTATAGGATAAGTCTATAACGCGATTTTAAACATAGTTTGCTAATTTACGAAATATACTAAGATAATACTATTTAAGAAGAAATATAAGGTACTAGACCTAGGACATATTATAGTAAACTAAATCTTTAGATACTATAGAATACTAAAGTTAATTATTAGTAATAGAGATAAGCTATTTATATTAAACTATTAGAACACGTTTACAGCACGAATAGGTATAAAAAGAAAATTATTAATAGCCTATTACCTAGAAACTAATAGATAAATAGAAAGAATAAACTAATTTATAAAGGTATATCTGCGAATATATATAAACTATATATAAAATAATTAGGTTTTACTACTACTAATAGTATAAATAGCTTATAATAATAAGAAATTAGAGATAATAGAAAAGATACTATTCTTTACCTATTATAGAAAGTACCTATATCTCTTTAAAGATACGTATCCTAGTATAAATACTAAAGTAGTAGTATTAATAGCTAAAGAATTAAAAAAAATATATTACTAATTATAATAAGCTTTAGAGAAAGTATAAGAATTAAGAATTTAATATATTAATAAGAAAAGAAAAATAGTACCTTAGCTAGAGAGGAGGGATAAAGTATATCTGCGTATAAAAAATTTATAAACAAAACAACTAAGCAAAGGACTTAATAATATTAAGGTTAGACTATTTTTAATTTCTAAACGTAACGGACTAGTAATATATACGCTTAAGTTACTAAAAGACGCTAGAGTACACCCGAGGTTTCATGTTAACCTTTTGGAACCCGCGGACCCAGAAACGCCACTACAAACAACATTCCACTTTAAACTAGAAGAAGAGAATAAATTTAAGGTAGAAAGCATAATCCAGCACAGAGTAAAAAATAGAAAAATAGAATAGCTAGTAAAATAGCTAGGATACAATAGTATAGAGAACATATAGGAACCAGAGGACAACCTAGGAAACTATTAGCAGAAGATTAGGAAGTATTGTAAGAGCAAGGGCTTGCCTAATCCAGATCTGAGGCGGTAATTCTAAGCGGAGGAGGGTCACCTTTGAGCTAGGAGGGGGAGAACGCCGACTAGTTAAAAGCCAACGTACCAGGCATCAGCCCATCCTCTAGAACTGACACCTTACGATTGACGTCCTCACGGACCTCCAACGCCTCGATCTCATCCATTACCTGACCAGAGCTTTTAACAGCCTGCTGCTCGCGACGCAGCAACAATTTCTTTTGTTTACGTAAACGAAGTTTTTTCGACCTCGCAGCAAGAAGAGCGTCCAACGCCCGTTCTTCGGCTTCGTCCGCCTCGGCCTCCTGGGCCTTGAGGCGGGCCATCTCGCGATCGATTTTCGAAAAATCAGGAATCGGAACGTCGACCGGTTCGCACTTTTGGATCCCGTTACGATAACAATTTCCACAACTCTTCTTCAACGACGACATCCTACACTCCAGCTGCTTCTTCGCGCAATATTTACAGGACACCATAGCGACCCAACCGACGGTGTTAATCCGGTCTCCAACGGCGTGACGGTGCAAGGTACTACTGGACGCCATGAGTTAATTCATGAGGACATGAATGATGGGAGGGGAGGATAGTGTTACGAACCTCAGGTGGAGGGTTGGTGTTTAAGGAAGAAAGCTGTGAGGCACAGGCGAGTCGCGGGGTCGTACTCCAAGATGACCAATCGGTGACTATGAGTCACGTGATCCCACGGTCCTACGCCTTGGCATCCCAGGGTACTATGGGATGACCACGTGATCCCATGGGACTCCCACAGTATCCCACGGGGGGCCTCGTGGTATACCATGGGACTATGGGATGGTATCCCACGGGGTGCCTCGTGGTATACCATAGGACTATGGGATGGTATGATGTATATAGTCTCTAGGATCTAACGATGTTAGATCGTTGTGATCAACCTAAGTTACGGACTTAAGTAATATAATCTCTTTTAATCGAACCCATTGTTGACTATACTTCCGCTGCTCTTCTCTCTCGAATAAACCTAAGGACAACTTACTAGTAACACTAGTTGCTTTATATCGTAACTACTTACTAGCTGCCTTAATATATAGTATCTACTTTAGCGTCCTAAGGTACTAGTTTAAGTAGTTTTTTATAAAATATAAGGTATATACGTATACCTTTTAAGAGTTTTAGTTTATAATTTACTAGTTCTATAGCCTCTAGAATTTTAAGTAGTTCTATTTTAAGGTTGTCTAGTTTCTTATATAGCCTCTTAGTCTTTAAATTTTCGCGTAAGAGGAAGACTTTATCCCCCTTCTTAAAGGTTAGTCCCTTAATCCTTTACTTATTTACGTTTTAGGATGTTATAAGGTTTTTTTCTAAGATATTTTTACTTAATTCTTTATAAAGCTTTCTTAGAAGTTATGCCTTATTATCTACTCTTATAGCTATGCTTTTAATAGCTTTTAGGTCTTAATAAGTAATTAGCTTATACTTATAGTTTATATAATATAATAAGTACTTTATTATTACTAATTTTATACTATTATATACTAATTATAACTACTATTAGTAGAAGTTTAACCTAATTATCCTATAGCTTATTAGTGTATATTCTAAGGTATTATTCTAATATCTAGTTTATTCTTTTTATTTATCTATTCGTTTATAGGTAAAAGCTTATTAAGAGTTTCTTCTTAATCTCTAGTTTAGCTAAGAACGTGCTCTAGTACTTTAATATAAAGAGTTTATTATAACTAGTCTATAATAAATTCTTTTAGTATACTATATTCTAATATAAGTACTTTTATAACCTTATAAAGGCATTCTTTAGCAGTAATACTTTCTTCTATTAAAATAAACTTTGCCTCTTTAGTTAATTAATTAATAATTACTAAGATTATATTATAGAGTCTTACTAACCCTAGTTTTTATAATTTTAGTAGTTTTACTATAAAATCTATTATTATACTTACTTATAGTCTTTATAGTAGCTATAAGCGTTATAATAACTGTTACGAACCTTAGGTGGAGGGTTGGTGTTTAAGGAAGAAAGCTGTAAGGCACAGGCGAGTCGCGGGGTCGTACTCCAAGATGACCAATCGGTGACTTTGAGTCACGTGATCCCACGGTCCTACGCCTTGGCATCCCAGGGTACTATGGGATGACCACGTGATCCCATGGGACTCCCACAGTATCCCATGGGACTCCCACAGTATCCCA
>SSBG01000006.1:155658-165827 GCA_028220655.1 Shiraia bambusicola | reverse complement strand
AAGGAGGCAGCGCCGACAGAGAAGGTTGAAGACAAAACATGGAAACACAAGGAAAAAAAGAGACAGAGTAGGGTCGTTTATTTTGTTACGACGGTATTACCTTGTAGCAAGAGTTTTACCTACTATAACTAGATGAAGCTAGTGTTCATAGCCTATTTAGGACCAGGTAGCACTATAAATTGAATCTTATTATTATTATTATATATCAGACATGTCGGGAACAGGAGACATTCCTATAGCTATGGACATGGAATTATATATCGTCGAAGAATTGGGAGACCTCACAGATGGACCGGTCTTGGCGACGATCACGATGGATGACTTATCTCTAGTTGATTTCAGTAGCTCGAGCAGTTATACGCAAGTTGAAGAGTCTTTTGGGCGCGATTTATGAAAAATGTTTCGATCTGTATTTCTACTTCGCTTTGACAATATCTAAGGACTCTTCATCCTCTGATGATAGACAGCAATCGTACTTCTCATCAGATTCACAATACGATTCAATATCCTCAAACCCCGTATCGTCCTCTGAACGTGCAACGGGAGTGATGTTATCTGCGCTAACTGCTGCAGTCACCTTTGAGGTGACATCATATAGATCGACGGCTGAACTCGCGTCTGAGCTGGTCTCATGACAACTTCGCGGGTTCTAGTGTCTCCGCAAGGAAGCAGTATCTCATGATCTCGTAGATTGGCGAAGCAACGTGCATATTGTGTCGTTCAACTGCTTCTGCTAACTTGACAAGGATGTCAGTCGGAACCCTGTCACAACTCACGAAGCCGCCGTGAGCTAGCTCGCAAATCAGACCGAACGCTGACACGTCCTCATTGGGCAGCTCAATGACTTTCCTCTCCTTATCGCCAAACAGCACCTGAAAGTCGCGAGAAATGGTAGACATCTTGGAGGAAGATACTTGGAAGATATGATCTTTCACAATTATATGGCAATCGCCGTGGCTGTCTATAACACTACGTTGCAATTCTGATAACATGGTAGTCGTTGGTAGAGGATGGGGTGGGAGGAGCGGTCAAGCGCTTTAGCCGACCCTTCTTATAAACAACCTATTGGGTGCGTGCCGGAGCTAATCCCCAACACCAAATGGCTGGACCGCGCTTGCCCCGCCAACGAGAACGCCACCAACTTGGATGGCGTAACCCAATCGCTCAACCAACTCAGGCCCATGCTCATGAACCAGGTCCGGCGCTTAGAGTGACCAAATGACACGAGTCCTGAGGGATGGAGCCTGTCGCTCACAAACCTTGGTGCGGCAGTTTCCGTATTGTTGGTCACTCTATGGCGGGACGATTATGAGATTGTGATAACACGATTTCAAGTTTAACCGTCAAACAACCGTTCAATATACAATACTACTAACTACTCTCGTCGCAGACGGATGTGACCCGCCGATGTTATGATTGCATCTTCACAAGCGACGGTCAATCTTGTGGGGCCATGTTGGAGTTCGTCTGACACAGCATGAACCGACCCCTGCGGATCTAACGGGAGGCGAATTGTACAATCTCCGTCGTATGGTCTGCAATATGCAGAAGCTACTCGCGGTACTGTGTTCTCTCCTTCCTCTTGATATTTGGGTGGACAAAATGCTAGCACAGGATCGAAACTTTTCTTCAGTATGTGATGATAGATGGCAGTTGCACAGACAGCCACAAGCATACAACATGCTTGTCCTATGCATGTTGCTCTACCAGTTGAATCTCTCACTAGTAGAAACAGTATTACAAGGCTTGATTCCAGGGAGTAAACACCGACCAACAGCTGTTTCAATGCTTTGGGGTAGAATGCACCCCCACGATCGTCCACTTGAGGGAAAAAGTGAGAGCAATTTACATGCACTACCCAGAATAACAAGAACGCTATAGCTTGTATAGGTGCCATGATAGTCGAAATTATTGCATACAGAAACCCTAGCATTGTTGAGCCAATTACTTAGTGCAGGTGAAGCAACGTACCAATGCAAGCAAAATTGGTGTAAAAGGGGACGACAAGGCCAAGGTTAATGTCAATCTGATCTCTTCGCACAATCATCTGTGTCACAGTCTTGTCGAATAGTGGAGCGGTAATCCACAGTTCTAGCAAACGATCTATGCGGAGTAGGATATTTGCGCTTACGGACATAGCTTGTAGCAAACAGTATGAGAGGAAGTAGTTGCTTGCTTTTGGCAAGTTCTTGGCCAGTGTTTTGACTACTGAGCTTCCGTTCGATATTTCATTTGCTGTAGCGGTGAGACCCGCTGATAGGGAGACTATTACCGTCGTCTGGACAAACAGGAAGCAGAAATAGAAGTCTTGTGTCTTTAGGTATATAGTACTCTTCAAAGGAATTCCTTGTATGAGCAAGAGGTGACTCAGGGATACTGAAAAGGTCTTCACCAACATCGCTATAAGCACTGGGGGTAGTACTCCTTGGATGATGCCGAGTACCCACTGAGGAAGTTCGCCGACCCATTTCAACCAAGATAAGGCATGTGTGATGTAGACGACTTGTGAGAGAAGACCTAATGCATATGGCACACGTTTCCGTATCACCCAATACGCAACTACTTGGACGACAAATGCTATAGCTGAAGTAGACAGAGAAGCTGTGAAAGCTTGTAATGATACTCCATTCAATTGCTGCGCCTTACTGAAAGACTTGCTGACGGAGTCCATCGTAGAAGTGTTGCCTCGCATCAAGCTATCGCGAACCCGCCGCACTGCCAAGGTTAAGGTTTAACGGGGAACACACTTTACACGCTCAAATTCGGCTAGCGTTGTCCAAGAGCCGGGGCTTCAACTCGCTTTGAAAAATGATCCCATTTAGAGTGCTTGGGACACCATTTTGAGTGCTAGCGTGGACAGCACCAGAACTCGCACTCATGGTGCTGTCCACGCTAACTGAATTTGGTCGGATCGAGGAGTGATCAGGGCGGCGCTCCGTAAGTAGACCTGTTACACAGTCTTCTTCATAGACTTCTTCCAAGTAATCGTCGTATTTCGGTTTGTCGATGGAGTGAGTTTGGCCACTTCCTAACAGAGGACGACAGCATGTTTGAGATATTTGTGGCCATCGTCCTGCCTGAAAAAGAAGCTTGGTTGCCAGTTCTAGTTCTTGGGGACTTTGAATCGCGACAGTTGGTCGTATTGCAACATGAACGGCAGTTGTGGGATCCCGAAAAGGACGATTTCAATTCTTTGTGGGAAATCAAAGAACTGAAGGTACGGAGACTTCGCTGCACTGAAAGCTTATTTGACACGCGATAGCTTTCTAGTATCTCATCGCAGGTAGAACCCACTCTTCTGTCGGTCTGGATTGCTGAAGCATGGTCTTATGAAAGAACATTCGAAGGAGTCCCCTCCTCACAAGAACTCTACCTAGACTACATTGCACAACTCGTCGCACCTTTGCAACAGGATGTAGTTCTCGATGAGCTTGGGATGGGGACTACAGCATTGCAGCCTCAAAAACCAAAGATTGAACGCGATACCGATGTCTCTACGATTGCACAAGAATGTAATCTCGACCAGATAAGAGGTTTTGATATGTCTCTGCTTCAGGAATGCCTCATGAATGTGCCGGCAAAATTGGTCCCAGAAAAATGGTTCAGAGTTCTACAGTACGTCACTAGTATAGCATCGGACAACGTAATGGCCTCACTTCATCTGGCGGCCCGCCAGCGTGAACATGAGATTGTCTTTGGAGAGACTTCGGACAGAATATTCGAGAGACTTATTCGCATTCATCTGTATCTCGAGCAGGAAGATTATAAGAGTCACTACATGATTACGCAACACCGATATATTAAATACTGCTACTATCAAACCTATGAGATGGCGGTCAAAGCACTGCAAGAAGTCAAAGACAATAGTCATCGAGAAAGGAAGAAGCTTGGAGCAATTTACCAGACGATCAGCTACCAACAGAATCAACGTAGTGGTCTGCCACCAACGCCTAACGATGAGTTGATCGACCGTGTCTATAATGAAATTCCAGAATCTAAACGTAGAGGTCGCGCGACGGATGTCGTCAAACATGAAATTGTTACGAAGATTGCGAGGTCAACTGCCGGAGACGAGGAGCAAATACGGAAAGACATAACAAGATTTGTCAGAGAGGGAAGGATGCTATATACCACCCTTCAAGGTCACCAATACCTGGATCCCAAAATCTTCAGCCTATTTCCCAGCCAGGACTCCCATATTTCTGCTCTTTCATCCGATGACATAGATATTGAAGGCTCTAAGTGCTATGAACGACCGTTTGGTCCACATTTGTACGAACAATCTCGATTAGAATAGGCGTTTGCTAATTTGGCATAGTGTTGAAAGCCTTACTATGGCGGAGGCTACATGGTTTTCTCGCCTGTTGCAGGCTAGATCGAACCTGCGAAAAAGGTTGTCAAACGTGTCGCTTAGTATTTTTCCGCGTGAGATCCTTATCGAGTGAGAGATGCATCATAGATAATTAGAATTTCCTGTTGTGAATATATATACTCATCATCAACCTAGAGTTCCCCAACAATTCCAATGCAAGCATGAAACCTACCAAAAGGACTAGTGCCATTACCGATATGTGGCCATGTATGGGAGCTGTCAACATATGTCAAAAGTACGTGCTTGTAATATGGCAGTGTACTTGGCATTCACCAAAGGAATACAACGAACTACGATGCGAGACACACCGGGGATGGCTAGTGCATGAACGAGGAGATGATGCATCACTAATAGCCTGGGAACCGACGCTGGAGTCGAAATCTGTTCAACCTTTTTTGGACCAAATTCTTTTTGAGCCTCGATTCGAGACCCGTCGCGGTAGACCGGGCCTCGTCGGCTACATTGCTGCACGTTATATGACTATGCCCACCGACGTGAATCGAACTCAACTCGCATATCTTGCCCTTTGGAAGACCTCATCAATGATGCATGAGCACTTTCTTGCTTTACAGACGCTCTACACTAGCCACCGAGGTACTGTGGTACATGAAGACTGTGGCGCGGTTTGGGTTCAGTGGGAGCCAACTTGGGTTTTCTATGAAGATCTGGATAATCGTAGAAGCAAGGGACTTCTTTCTCTGACCGGAGACGCTGGAATGATACTTGAAAGGTTTCATAAGACCGTTGTCGACCAATCTATTTCAGTGGTGGTTCAGAGGCGTACAGATCCTAACATACCTCATATTGTTTGAGCTAGCTAGTACATTACTTTTGCCAAGGCCACTTGCCATATATTAGCCTACCAAGAAGATCTGCTACTGCTTCCGGATGATTTGTCTCGAGCACGGACATATCCACATACTCCCACCTGCATGATGTCCTTTCCAGACTGCCTCGTAACGCCCACTGACTACTATCAACTCTAGGCACTGGAAGACCAAGGATGCATATACGGCGACGATACATTCGTTGATTATTCCTGGAAATCTTTCTTACGCGGTGCATTATCTCGTGCGATGCTTCCTTTGTTATTTCATCTGTCACGATGAGCTGGAGAAAGGATTCGTTGTTAGCTACGCCTTTATCCATGTCGGCAAAGACCCTTTTGATGATATCTGAGATTTGGATACCCCGGGTAACTCTGAGAGACGTTCTCATTAATGCCTCAAAATTTCTCAGGGCAAAATGGAATGGCAAAGGCTCCATATAAAACTGTAAAAATGACCTTGCTTTCCGCCTTATCATTTCGGTGAGGTATTCGTGCGACGATACCTGCGAAATGCAGCTGTCATTTACTACACTCTCGAATGTCTTGGTCATTTCCTCGGTGATATAAATAGCCCTCTGGTTTTCGTGTTGCCTTTGTTCGCTCAAGTGGCTATGTAGTAGATTGTTCGGATCCTCGCACGGTCTGGCCCTCTCTAGTAGGTGAGAGTCATCAATCTTTACATCTGGGCAATCAGCATATTTCAGCCATAGATTGATTGCTTCTGACAGAGTGCCGATGCGGGATAGCTTTAATAAAACGTCTGCGTCTGCGCTGGGATAGACAAAAGAACGATTTGGGAAGATGACTTTTGCTTTCAACGGGCGGTCCTGATCAAATGTATGCTTTAAAGCCGTGAGAAGGTTCAATTGGAGGGACTGATGCTCTGGCGCGCCGTCATGAAGGATGACATGGAGATTTTGCACTGGTCGTTGCATAGTGACTTGAGAGGATGGATTCCACCTTAAGAAGCTTATAGAATCTGGAGCCCCGATGCAATGTGAGCACGCTACTATGTTATATTGGCCGAAGTCAATCGCAGACGGCAAGCGATCTCGGCGTAAGCCTCGGATCCCTATCATCATTGTCAGTCGAATGCAACACTATAGACATAAGCATGTGAAAGAGGTCTGTCTTGGGTGTATAAGAACTAGACCGAGTCACACGCAAGAACACATGCGTCCATATCTATCCAGGCACCACAACGGATCTTAAACGGTGATGTCGGGTCCAATCTCCCCAGAAAAGCGTTTTATGAAGCTGGAGAAGAACCATGGGCTCTCTATGAGGTCGTCATCACCTCCACCGACTCCATGCGACGAAGATTTGCTCGGCCATACAAATCGTCCCGATCTAGCTTCCGAAGTCCGGAGGATCCTCATCAAACAGGGGGTTCTCTCAGCGTATCAGGATAGTCATGAGAGTCAGATATCGAAAATGCACTGATACCTAGCAATTGTATAAAGGTCTTTGATCGGCTCTTCATTCTTGCATTCAAATCAAAATTATCCTAGAAATGTTTAAACTCCGCCTCATTCTGTCAGTCTCTGTTCTCATTGCGCAACACTGTGGTCATGCGTATGTCAACAATTCAAAAAGTGTAGTATACTTCACAAACTGGGTAATTGAGCTTCTCACTAGATTCTTGTTTGAATGCTTAGAGGAATCAGTCTATCTATGCAAGGAACTATCATGTTCAAAACATGAGCACCGCACCTATAACTCACATTAATTATGCGTTTGCGAACGTTCGGCCTGATACTGGTGAGGTGTATTTGTCTGACCCCTGGTCTGATGTAGAAAAGCGCTATGCAACAGATTCCTGGAATGATGTCGGTATTAATATGTACGGATGTCTCAAGCAGCTCTTCATCCTGAAGAAGCGCAGCAGAGCTTTAAAAACTCTGCTCTCAATTGGCGGATGGACCTACTCAGGCAATTTCGTTCAGCCCGCAAGTACTAGTGAGGGAAGATCCAACTTCGCGAAGAGTGCTGTCAAGCTGTTGAAGGATCTGGGCTTTGATGGTTTGTAAGATACGTATCACGCGAAATACATGGACTCTTACTCTTGCAATAGGCTTAGACATAGATTGGGAATATCCTGCCAGTGAGCATGCTTGGTCAGGAAATTTCTGTTCATAACTTAAACGTACTAGACGAGGCGCAAGCCCGTGATTATGTTGCTTTGCTTTTGGAGATCCGGAATGTAAGTTTTCTTCTATAGTGTGCGGTCCGACTAACGTTGGCAGGAGATGAATAGATACACAACTCAGTTTGCCTCCAATCATAGCCTTCTACTTACTGTAGCAGCGCCCGCTGGTGAGTATGATTTAGCAGGGGCGACAGAGATTGACATATCTGGCAGGTCCTAGTAACTACAAAGTTCTGAAATTGGCGGAAATGAACACACATGTGGACTTTTGGAATTTAATGCAAGGAGAGATTACCTAATGCAATGAAAAGAGCTAATTCAATATGAAGGGCTTACGACTACGCTGTATCTCAGACCATGGCGTCACATAACGCGAACTGGAATTCTTCAATAACAAATCCGCCCAGTACTCCTTTCACAACATCGGATGCAATTAACGCTTACAATAATGCTGGTATTTCGAACCAAAAAATCGTCATCGGTGTACCGTTATATGGTAGGTCGTATACCGGTACGGAGGGTCCCGGAAAACTGCATTCAGGAGTCGGGCAAGGTCACTGGGAGCAGGGCATATACGATTACAAGGATCTTCCATTACCAGGATCAGAAATCTTAACAGACAATGCGATAGGTGCTAGCTGGACCTATGATAAGACTCAGAGAATGATGGTCACGTTCGACGACCCTCAAACAATGATGATCAAAGCCGAGAAAATCAAGAAAGAGGGTTTGGCTGGTATTATGTGGTGGGAGGCAAGTGGGGATAAGAAAGACAACTCCTCCTTGATATCGATGGTAAGCAGAAGCAACATTATTTGACATGTAAATTTGATAACACAAGCACACAGTATGCACAGAGTGTAGGCGGGTCTCAATCATTAGAGGCAAGCGAAAATTTATTGGATTATCCTCACTCAATCTACGACAATGTTCGCAATGGCATGCCAAATACGTAGACTTTTTGTAGATCAGAATGGGAAATCTTTTAGGTGATTAAATCACTTACTCAATGTCCGTCTCTTGGTTGAGTCTCGTCTGGAGAAGCAACTGGCCTCGGTTTTACCTGACTCCGCATGTTTGTACAGATGATTGTGACGTGTAGCTCTATATATATGTAGTCAGATGAAGTACGCTATACTAATTCCAGCCAGTGCCGACTTACAATACAAACCTTTCCTCCCTTACTATTTAAAGAATCACGCAGATCCACTATCTAAGAGCTAATTTTTACGGCATTTGCACCATCCATTAGAAGAACCACGGAACATTCCGTCGGACACCAGTCCTTTCCTCTCCTCGAGGGTAGACAATAGGACAGGATCTTAGTCACCTCAATAGAATCCTAATACTCTCGCTCTAGTACTCTCTGAAACATTAAGGAAATCTGCTTCAACACATTTGCCTTTGCCGCCGGTTTGTCTCTCTCAAGAAGGAACTCCGTGATCTTATATTGACCACTATCATCGGGTTTCTGTGGCCTTATCTCTACAGGAACAATACCAGGTGCTTGAATTATGATTTGTTCAGCTCTTATTTCGCAAGTTTTCCACTTATAGCCGCCGTCTGAAAGAATTCTGGGTATTTTTACGGTGACTGCGGCTGCGGATCGGATAGATCTCCGCCGATAGACCTGTCCGCCAATACTTCTAATATCCTCACATGCCCGGATTCTCTGTTCAGGATCTCTATAGTAACAGTATTGAATTCGTGTCGGATCATGACGAGAGAAAAATTGTTGAGGCGTTTTACATATAACACGCGACTGTTCATCAGAGAACGACCCAGCACAGATGACAGGTCCGTCAACAGACACTCTATACTGTCCTCCCACTGAGGTTTTGGTGTGATGTCTCATGAGATCTTCTTCAAACTGCAGATCTCCATTGTAGTCCACTACTGCCAGAATCAGCTTACATGTCTTCCCAATCTTTCGCAGATCGCAGCCGATCAAAAGAATGTTCGCCCCTCTGGCGCCGTGACTGTCGAGAGGTGCCTTGTTTGGAAACGCTATGTCCCAGACACGAGTATATAGTGACTTATCACTAGAACTGGAGGAACGAGAAATCGACTTCATGGCAGGTCTCCTTATAGTTACCTACAGTGCGCTATAGGGATATTTATATCTAATCAAACCACATCACATTTGGTATGGCTTCTATATTATTTACTACCTTTAAAAGGGCAGTCCGAAGAGATAGTACCATAGCGACACTGAAAGCTTCGTACTACGCGTTTGAACTCGCTTGAGAACTCATAAACGCCTGGGTACCAATACTCCATTTGAGTCAAGTTCGAAACAGATTGTGAACAATCATCCTTCCTTTAGAGGTTTCAGTGTATGGACGTACTTTCTGTTCAATACTTACGTGTAAAATCGACAACATAAGCCAAGATCTATTGCAATAGAATCGAGCTCGTCCATGCGATCAAGTGGTACACAACGAGTCACGTTACTCACTGCTGATCTACAATATGTGTACCCAGCAGAGCAATAGTGTACCTGTGCGTTCAGATTGCAGGTTGCATTGCTCGCAGATCGTGTGATTAGTTGCGGCGAAACTAAAGTTGCAACACTTGCCCAAGTCAAGAACCACATGTTTGAAGATCTAGCATAGAGGTAAAATAACCTTATATACTCAGCTTGAAGGCTTGGCGCAATTTGCTTTTAGGAGCTATCTGATTGCAGAAGCTGTCTGCTTTTAGAAGCTGTCTGATTCTAGAAGCAATCTGCTTTTAGAAGCCCCTGCTTTTAGAAGCTGTCTGCTTTTAGAAGCCGTCTGCTTTTAGAAGCCGTCCGTTCTTAGAAGCTGTCTGCTTTT
>SSBG01000006.1:119103-155648 GCA_028220655.1 Shiraia bambusicola | reverse complement strand
TGTTTGAAGATCTAGCATAGAGGTAAAATAACCTTATATACTCAGCTTGAAGGCTTGGCGCAATTTGCTTTTAGGAGCTATCTGATTGCAGAAGCTGTCTGCTTTTAGAAGCTGTCTGATTCTAGAAGCAATCTGCTTTTAGAAGCCCCTGCTTTTAGAAGCTGTCTGCTTTTAGAAGCCGTCTGCTTTTAGAAGCCGTCCGTTCTTAGAAGCTGTCTGCTTTTAGAAGCCGTCTGCTTTTAGAAGCTGTCTGCTTTTAGAAGCTGTCTGCTTTTAGAAGCCGTCCGTTCTTAGAAGCTGTCTGCTTTTAGAAGCAATCCGCTTTTAGAAGCAATCCGTTTGAGAAGCTATCTGCTCTCCGAAGCTGTCTATCTTCAGAAGCTATCTGCTTTTAAAAACTGTCTGCTTTAGGAATTAATCTGCTGTCAGAAGCTGTCCGCTTTTAGAATCTGAATCTGCTGTCCGAAGCTATCTGTTTTCAGAAGCTATCTGTTTCTAAAAACTGTCCGAACTGCTTTAGGAAGCAATCTGCTGCTACTTTAACTCTACCAAAGCCTTGTCCAGAGCTCAATCTCAAATATTATACTGACAATGAATGACGACAGACTAGAACGTCTTATTCGACGCAATGAAGTCCGAGACCGACAGAAGCATCCCAAAAGACTTGTCGGCGGCATAGCACAAGGGATCCTGCAAGAATGGAATCAGTATCGTCAATCTGAGAACGGCGTAGCTGAACTGAGCGACAGAGAACACTGGCAGGTCTTTATTGAACTCTCCAGAGCCCAATGGAGAATCAACTGGCAATGCATAGCCCCACTCGCACAAATAGCAGAAGTCTGGTCAATGGAGAAAGTCCGACACTACAACTGGGCAACTATGGGTCTAAGATACTGTAAAAGGCTCGCAGATGCTGCTATTCAGAACCCTGACTGGAGTAAAGCTAATATCAAATGCAACCAGATAATCAGAAGGAATATGACAAGGCAGTCGCTCACCCAACGGAAGAGCAGTGCTTTATCGTTCTATGATTTAATCTTGCTTTGCAACTGGACCAGCCACAACGCCTACCGTATTTCTGAAAATGAAGTCTTAGAGTATGCTCCTATCGATATTAGTGATCTTCCTGTTGGTTGTTGCTTTGACAGATTCGGGCTCATTATATCTTGCGATCCTGAAGCCTCAGCTACGGCGGTAACTGAGTCTGATGGGGTGGACACTTATCCTGATGCACCGGTCTGGTACGAAAAGGCTCTTAGGTGGTTACACTATGTATTGATTTTATGGTGTCTCATGCTGGCGTTTTTGTTATGGTGGTGTATGAACATCTATGCTAGTTATTTTGAGCGCATGTAGCTCTAGAAGCCGCCTAACAATTTTGCATGAGGCAATATTTGATAGATCTTAAAGAGTATAAGAATTGATTAAAGCCCCCGCGATATTTGGTGCATTATCTGAAATGACTGATGAGGCAGTTGCAATTTTCGCATTGAATTTCATCTTGAAAGCATTACAAAAACTACTTGAATCCTGTCTATTTGAAGCTTTAAGTTATGCAAATGTCGCTATTGCTGAAGCAATCCTGGCTCGTAGCAAGCAAGGTGCAGAATTGGAGCAGCAGCTTGCTAATTTACAACAATCTTAACACTAAGACAGACGTTTGATTAAAATGCCGGTTGATATGTATGCAGATAAGATAATGTGTCTTATCCGGAAACGCTTCAACATACAAACGGATTAAACTATTCCCTTGCACGTTCTGCGTACTTTCTTACGATGGAGCTCTCCTTGACTTATAAAGGTTATGAAAGAACGAAGGCAATCTGGCAGGCGCTAATCTTACGTGACTTTATGAGACATAAATGTCTTTGTTCGTTTACAAAGACGGGCAAGTATTAAAGTCGCTCGAAATGGTACAACATAAGTCTTATATTGGATATATTGTCGTAATTATGCCATTGGTTATAGTGTTCACTTTAATTGTGACGATTCTTGTTGCAGATCCTATAGCTGGTGCAGGTCTAATGTCCTTTAAAGTATTAAGCTCCTCTGTTGCTTAAGAAGTTACTAAAGTAACTATAGATTTATCCTTAGCTACAGACCCCTGCAAGTTAGTTAGGGGAAGTCTTTTGATACTCTTTCGGCATGCATGTCTTCTGCGTAAGCTCTTACAGCAGGCAAAATTTGACTTGTAGTGAGGGCCTATTCGACTTGGCTGAGCTGTCTACGACTATGACTACGAATTATCTGAGAGAATATTTAGACGTAGTTTAAAAGTATTACACAGAACTTTTGAACGTCGGCCTGGACCTTACCCGACTGCTAATGAAAATCTTATGGTGTTTGATACTGGGCCCGGCTTCTATGATGCTTATGATTGCATGGTGTTATTGTCTGGCTTTTAGTTGGCCGTCTGGAATTATACCTGGAAAAACCGGTCGGTTCTTCTTATGCTTGTTGGTAGGCTTGTTGCCATGTGCGGTTTGGTCTACACTTTTGGGCATTCAACGCAGTGTCTTTTAAAAAGCTACAGATGTCCTACCTACTTTAATAAGTGTAGATAGAGGGGTGGTATTCGAGATGAGCATAGGTATTCTGCTTGCTAGTATTGCTTTTAAGCTATCAGTCGCTATCATCTTGTCTCAGCCTGAATACGATAGAAGAGATAGTATGGAAAGCACATAGCTTGACATAGGAAATTATAATTTGATCTAGGGTACTTTTGATTGACTACCCTATTAGGATCAGACTCGTGCGATACATTCAATTGGACAAGGGGAAGATAGTAAGAACTTATTGATGGCGTCTGTTCTGACGTGCCAGGATGGTGAACGTGAGCCAAGTCGGATTAGCTCTCTTACGGCGTCGAACTGGCGTGCAATACTTGCTTGATCCACGGGTGTCCACCCAAATCGGCCTTCTGCATTGATATCTGCTCCTTCCTGAAGTAAAGCCCTAAAAACCCCACAAGAGCCCGCGACTGCTGTAAGATGTAATGGTGTGTTGCTATGGTGGTCCCGTGCTGTTGTAGAGGCGCCTAACTTGATTAGAAGACTGACAGCACCTTCCATGCCACGGCCAGCAGCATAATGAAGTGGTGTTAAACGGCACACGTCAGTTTGGCATGGGTTGAGGCCTTGCTGCTTTAGCTGTTCGATAACAGGGAGAATATATTTGTTGAGACCTTGAGCGGCAATTTTATGTAAGATAGTGACTCCGTACATGTCCTCTTGCTGAAAATCTAGGAGTGGATTATGAATTAGTCTTCTAAAGACACATTCACGGTTACGAGCAATTGACCACTCCAAAAGCGAGTGACAACATGATTTCTTAAACTAAAAGGTGACATGGTGCAGATTATTTGTCAGAATAGAGCTTCCTGGCATGCGTTGTTTGCGAGCAATAGTGTAAAAGGTTCTTAATAAACGCTAATAAAAGTTTCTTGAGATCCTACAAAGAGCAAGAATATTATGAACAGGGAGTTCTGCTGTTATGAGTTCTAGTACCTCTACAGGTACAGATTCTAACGTTATGAAAGAGATTTGAGTAGGAGAACCAGAAGCGGAGAACATTGTTGTTATCTCTTTTTAAAGAGCATCTGTTTCTTTATAAGAACCATCTAGTTTGAGCAGACCGAGTGGAAATGGCGCGCGATTCTCTTCCCAACGGGTTGCCCTTAGAATCATCCTTGTCTTGAAACCATCTATAGTAAACACTATGCTATTCTCTTCGAGGTGTAATTCTATCTTCCGGACCCTCTTCTTAATCAGAGATTCCTGTTGAGGTCCATTTTTATTGAATAATTTATTCAACAATGTAGAGAGCAATCTTGCACTGAAGATATTTTCTGACAGATAGTGCAGTGAGATATTCTTCTCCTTTGCTGTGCGCAGGAGTGGCAAAATATCGTCACAATGCGGAGGTTTGGTGGCGCTAAGATTGACATTCAGAGTTACTCTATTTCTAGGATGCTGAGGTATGGCCTAAAAGCATTCTATGAATTCGAGAGCATTATGGGCGGAGAGGTAGACACGCTGAAGATACAGAAGATACAGTGGTTGGTATTCGTTGCGTAGTTGTGTATAGACTTGTGTTAGATTCTCTCTCCCGCAACTACGACGTTCTATGCGCTTGGTCATTGGGCGTTTGCACATTGATATTTCGTCGTCTTCGTTGTCTGAATTATGATGATAGGTGTAGATCATGTTTTGAAGCTCTAAAATTGTTAAGACATGTTGTTTGAGAGACTCGTGTCGCTTACCTGCTGCTAGACTCGCGAAGCCAGCTATGGTAAAGTCGCAAATTGAGAGCAGAGTAGGCACGCACTATAAATTTGATATGGCGTCAGGCTCTTTGATGTATGACAACGCCTTGAAGTGATCTAGTGCAGTTGGGAACCGGAGTTTTGCCTAGATATTAGTGGATATGTACGGTGCTGGTGATATATAGTGATGTGCTCTCTGCCGCATCGGCATATTTTACACCAGTCCTGCCGCTTTACTTATTTGGTGTATGATGGATTCTGAAAGCTCTATAGTTGTGGATGAGTCTTTGTACGCCGACTTCAAGGAGGTATGTTCCTCGCTCGTTCATTTATTGATTAACTTGGTAATCTGCTAGCAGAAGTCTACCTGAAAAGAAAGCTTCTTTGTTAAGTTCAACCTTCTGTGTACGATATACGCATTTCTTAGCGAAATTAGGCATTGACAGCATACTGCAGTTTATTATGAGAATGTTGCGTGCCACCGTTTTATAGAGCACATTAATGAGGCGGTGACATTAATGAAGCCAAATTATTCTGATCTGCTTGCCAAGAGATAGAGGCATTTATGGACTGAAATCCCCTGTTAAAGCATGAAATATCGTGCAGGTAAAAGGAGAGACACTTCTATAGCGGTGAAAAATCGATTAAAGTCCGGTAGAATGTGGTCACAGGACGGAAGGAGGTCAAAACGATTAAAGCAATCTAATTCCATGCGAACATAATTAGATTGCTAGATTATTTTGCACAGGTTCTATACCAAACTTGTTCTTGCTTTGTTGTCTATTTGTACTATGAGAAATACATCCGCGTTAACATACCTAGACACGAATAAGCTTGCGCAATCAATTGTGAGGTTTTATTGTCCCCGCTTGAGGAGCTATTGTTGGCGAGTTCTGTTGGCGCCTTTAGAAATGCAGAACTGTCCTACATTGTTCCTAAAAACAATGTTAGAGATACTATAATAGTCAGCAAGCTAGTTTGTTAAGCAAGAAATGGTAAGCCGGGCTGAAATGCCAAGCTGCCTATTTCTGTAGTTCTTGGCCCAGTGCCAGCACCTGTTCCTCCGGATGGCGCCTGTTCCTCCGGATGGCGCCTGTTCCTCTTGACGACGCCTGTTCCTCCGGACGACGCCTGTTCTATTACTTATTGTCGCACACGTAATGGATGTTCCTAACGTACAATGCCATCTGCAGCAAATTATTGCTCAGAACTCTGATACACAGTTGTTGATTTCTGCCACAAAATTGCTTATGATTATATTAGAGGTTCCTCTACAAGATTGTGATCAGTATAATAAGCACTATGGTTATTTTCAAGATACGCGGCGCGCAATTTTGCCTGGCATGATAGAAGCCTGATGGTCGCAATGGGTTGTGTTATAAGACGCACAGCTGAAGGGCTACAAAGACGCTGCAAGATATCGCAAAGCCTAAGCGGATGACGTTAAGGTGGTCTAGGCCGTTTTCGGATCTGAAGCTGGCGTGATATTGAGTTGTGCCCCGGCTAGACCTTACAAGCAGGGGCAATCTTCAGCCTTAAGACTTTTGCGGTGTTTCTTGGCATTTCTGGACGAGACAGATGTGGCACAGTATGGAACGTCAGAGCATAATATAGTTCCTAGCTCTACAATAGATATGCTAAGTACGGCGAATGGCCTACTAACCACACGCATAGCAGCAGAGGTTCCTTGAACTGAGGCAACGGATTACACCTAGGACGAGCCTCATGGTTGTGACATGCCTGAATCTACTGAACTGTTCCTAAACATTTAGGTGTTGAAGGGTGCAATGTTTGGAAGTACAGATGGCGATCTCAGTGTACGCTTCGAATTTTCGGGTGCGAAAGCTGCTTAGTGGCTTCATAGAGGTCACTACCAACAATGCGACTTCGGATTGTATCCTGGTTGGAGTTCTTTTGAGCTGCTGATTGCGAGACTTCACGAATGGCCCTTGACGAACCTGTTTACAAGTATAATGCAGACCCTGCTCTGGCAAGCGGAGAGAGCACAGGGACTTTCGACGACAGCATGTATCATCTTCTGTTTCTCTATGGAATTGACCTTGGAAGCTGGCGGGCCAAATCTAATGATCCACGTGGATGCTATTGTTCTAACGACTACTCCTCTACGAGCATTTTCAATCCCCCTGTTGAAGCAGTTATAATTTCGTCGATTTGTATAGTAACTTTCCTATTTGCCGGTGAAAGAGATTCTTCCCTGCCCCCTTGTTGTTGAAGGTAGCCGGTCCCTTCTTGAACGGTCACAATTGATTTGGTTTTCGCGACCTAGTCTTCAAACATCTTGATTGTGACTGATGATGATTCTGACATTCTCTCTGCTGTGATATATGCGATTTGGATCTGCAGATAGATTATTAGCTAATGAAATAGCTGTGCATGTTTGACCTACAACTTACGCTCCCGAAGAAAAATTGCTATACGACGTGCGGGCGCGAATGTGTGCGCTGGTGTGGTTTCGCTGCGATTATTGAATGAAGGCAATACTCGGCAATTAAGATGCGGGGCGATGTTTGTTGTTTGTTTGTTTTATTCATGTTAACGTCTCTGTGCTCTCCGTCAGGAGGCTAAGTCGACGCGGCCATCCCTTCTGGGGATAGCCTGGCTCTGTTTTCAGTGGTTCTAGGTAGCCCCTATCCTCGGCGGGTGTCGGTTCACACAGGGGCGGCAGCCCTTGCTGACGTGTCGTTTTCGCGACGCGTCTGTGTCCCTCTACCCAGCCTTCACTCCTATCCTCGTGTTTGCCTTGTTTGTCCTTGTCTAATCTATCTCCTCTATCTAGAACCACTTTTGCTTCTGCTTTGATTTGAATACTGTCACCACTGCAGTCGCCTTTCACTTTCTGTCGTGATCCGGTCGTTACTGCTCACGGCCTAACTCCAGCACCGTAGTGCTTTTGCTGGCTCCGAAGTGATGTTGGCATGTGTCCGATTACAGTTTGTATCCGTCGGATGCGCCTCTCTCCTCTGCTTGTTTGATGTGTCTAAATTGCTTTAGGCGTCCTGTAGCCTCCGCAAATTCGACAACTTTCTTGGTCAGCGCTGGGTCACTCAGGATGGTCTTCTTGTCCAGGGGTATATTGCCGGGGAAATGGTCCGTCCGTAGGTCCTGGTAATGGTCACTGTGGTCGTTGTTGTTCTAGTCTGTAGAGCTGTTCGTGCTGCTCGTGTCGCTGCTACTGTTGCTTCGACCGCTGCTACTGTCTCTGCTGTCATCGGTGTTGCTGTGATGACCTCCATTTCGAACACTGGTGCCGCTGCTGGAACTGCTGCTAGATCCATTTTCTATGGCTTCGATGGCGCTGCTGCTGATTTCTGATCCGTACTGTTCGTCGTGACTGTCTTCTTTCCGCTGCTGCCGTTGGTGCCGGGCTGCTGGCCAGGGCAGTCTCTATATGCATGTCCTCTGCCAGCCTTGGTGGGCTGCTTCTCATCGGCTGGTCGGCGGCTAGCATGACGCCTCTTTCTTGTCCATGTGGGTCCATCGTCTCATGTTGTTTTGTTTGCGGCATTTTAGACCGCGCACCTACCACCGCGTTGTTGTTGTTGTTTGGGGCGGTCATCCCCTTTCCGGGTCTGCTCGATCCCCCGGCTTTAGCAGTGGGAGTGATGGTCCTCCCTGCCCTCGTCGTCCTCGCTGGGGTTGGGATGTGTCCTGGCACCGGTATTGGGGTCTGCGGTACCGCCCGTCGGGGCCGTGGTACTGGTGTGGGCGCTGCCGCCGTTGTCTTTGACGATGTCGCTGTCGATGCTGATGCTGCTGCTGCAAGTCTTTTGACGCTCCTGGTCGACTTTACGCTTGGTGTGGCTTCTGTGATCTTCCTCTTCTTCGCTAGGTGCCCTCTTTGTACGTCCTCGCTGTTGTCCCTCTGGGGTGCGGCTCCCCCGCTAGACTGCGAGCTGATCTCAATCGCGGTCTCCTTGCTGCTGCCGCTGCTGCTGCTGCCGCTGTGGCTGGTCGTCTGTTCGGCTGGCCTCTTCTTTATAGGGTTCCTTGTCTCTACCTCTTGGACCATGTAGTTGATTTGGTGCCCCATTGTCTGAATCCCCGTGCCTATGACTGTGCCCAGTGCCTGGTTGCTCCTCATCATCTCAGTCTGGGTCTTCGTGAATGTTTCTATCAGTGCCTTTGCCCATGCCGGCATGTCCGGTGACTCCGGCGGGGTCTGCTGCTGCTGCTGTGTCTGCTGTGTTTGTGGCCTCTCTGGTGTCGCTGGTGCTGCTTCTTCCGTGGCTCTCTGTTTGCCTTTACCTTTGTCCGTCATCTGTGATGGTCCTGGGACGGGTGCTGCCGTTGTCAGCGTCTCTGTCAGTGTCCTACCGTTGTTTGCTGTGTATCTGATGGGCTTCCTTGCTTTGGCGGATAGTATCCTTGCGTTCTCCTTAAGGTACTCCGGGCAGTTTTTCGAGGCGGCTGAGTGTCCTTCCTGTTGGCATGCGGCGCATTTAGGCGTAGTGGACGTGCAGTCCCGTCCTGAGTGAGGCCCAGCGCATATTTTACATCTCCTCTTCTCCATGGCGCATCCTCTGGCTTTGTGTCCGTACGCCCAGCAGTTGTAACACTGCTTGGGTCTGCTGCTTGGATCGTACAGTTCGACGTCTCTCGGCTGTGAGTCCCATATTAGCTTGTGGTCAATACAGAAGTTGGCCAGGTCGCTGGAGGCTACAGTGAGGATTAGGGAGCCCGTTGTCTGTCGGTGTGTCCCTAGTTTCAGCCAGTCTGCTGCGACAATATTCTCCTTTACCCAGTCCTTGTGTCTCCCAGCGTTGGCGGACGCCAGTACGTGCTTCAGCTGGTCGACATCTGGCGTGTGGTTGTCCCTCATTGGAATCGTGCTCGGCCTGATCCCATGCACTAGTACTGGGAATTTCTCCCCGTGTAGTGTTGCCTGATCTCCAAAATGCATGATCCATTGGTCATTGAGGGCGACGGCGTCTCTGGCAGCCTTCTCGTCTCGGAACGATAATTCGACGTCCCCGCTGGGATGTTTCCTTATCGCGACGGGTAGGCAGTCGTTGAGCGCCGGCACCTCTCTAAAGAGACGTTGGAGATCCGTCAGGATCACTCCTTCGGGCCTGTCGCGGAAGGTCTGCTTCATGTCGTGCTGGGGGATATAGACGTCCACCAGCGTGGGGTCTACTGCCTTGACCCGTCCGGATGAGAGGCTCGCCCCTCCTCCCGCTGCTGCCACCCGGAGCATGCGGTCAGAGATTGGGTTTGCCGTCGCGAGAGCAGTCGTAGCCGCTGCGTAGCTCCTGATCTCCTGCTGGAGGAGAGCCTGCTGGGCTAGCATGGCGTTGTTTTGCTCAGCGACATCCTTCAGGGTGCCGTCGCGCCTAAGGACCTCCCTGAGCTCCTTAATCGCGGCGGCGCACTCTTTGAAGAGCTGAAGGGGTACGGGGCGTGCCGGCCGCTGGCCGTTCCCCGCAGCTGCTGCGATAATGGCATCGAACCATTCCTGTATGGTGGTGCTGATATCGAGTGGTTGTTGTGTTGCTACACGCTTCTGAGGCCACGTTGTGCTGTGACGCGGCATCGTGCAAGTTTCTCAAAGAAATAACGCGTAATTTTGGTATCAAAAGAATGCGCTTGTTAGGCTGAGTATTTGCACGCCAAAGAGGCGATTTGTTTTGATGTGGTTGTGTTGTTATTCCGAAAAGTAGATTTCACTCAGATGTTGGTGTTTTCTGCGGGGCGATGTGGCCCGCGACCTCTATTGGGCCGCTACGCATGATTAAGTAATCGTGCGTTCTCGGTCGCACCACACAAGATTGGTTTTTGATGGAGAGAAAACGTGGGCAGGAACAAACATTGTCAAAAACATAAGTGTTAATAGATCGTACCACTATTATAGGGTTCCCTCAAAAAAAATGTATTGTCGTAATATGCCTTATTGACCACAATTACCTCGCACATAGCACGTTTACTGCTTCGCATGCCGTGCATGGCATGTTCGAGTTCTCTGGGATGGATTAGTGGCGTTGAGGACTTATAGCAAGTTATGTTACCTTTGTTAGTATGCAATAGGAATATGCATATAAGGGTTTTGTCTGTGGTGCAGGTGTGGTAGATATACTACACTGATTAGTGTTGCTCAGATATTGTCAGCTGCCTACGTACCACGATTGTCTCTTGGCTTTATATGTATGACATGGTGCTCCTGGTTCAGGTCGGTGATAAGGGCGCTAATGCGGGTTAGCGACACAATTAGACTTCTCAGACTATGCAGTACCTTGATCCTTTTGCAATAAGAGCATGTAGGTATTTTATGAATCTGCTTGTCCTTCTTCTTGTTACTATTTCTATCACTTAACAAGGGCTGTGCGGCTGGTTGCAACGAATTGATTAGTGTGGTCGGTGCGAAGGTGCTCGTGTGACCCTTACTTGGGAATTCTGTATAATCATTGCCTGTGATGAATGGCATGAGTAAATTCGAGTTGTTCTGACTTAGCGCTGTGCCATCTATATGCGTGGCTATGTCTTGATACTGTATCTCTTGGTTGATCGGGTACATAAGGTCGACGGAGCTATGCTGTTGTGGCTCTGGATCAGCTATGAGACAAGATGCGAGGAAGGGCTCGATCTGCGGAGGCACCTAAGTCTGATAGGATCTGCTGCGCTGAATTAGTCTTAAATATTATATCCTATAGATGAAATATTGCATACATTGTGGAATTGATCGTACTGCAGGCTGCTTGGTCACGATGCTGCTCAACATCGGATAGCAATGGTGTGAATGTAGAGCCTGGTACTGCCTCGCTCGGTTCGACGTACTCTGGAAATGTCTCTGCGGAGCAGAGCGAGGCCGGATTGTACTGCGGCATCTGCGAGACTTGACTAGGCTGCATATAATCTCCTGTATGAGTGATCTTATAAGCCCGCTGCTTTCGAGTACGACAATCTCACCCCGAAGCTTTAGCACAGTCGTTTTTAGAGGCTATCTTTAGGTAAATTAGGAAGTACCTGAACCTTGAGGTTAAAACTCTCCTTGTATTGTTAGATATTTTGTCTAAAATTTTAGACATGAGCTGAGATTGCCTTCCTGAGCTGTCGTCTGTCGGACGTACGGATAGTCTGGCTGTGCCTAGACATTCTTTCATAAGTACTTTAACCTCTGCCTGTGAACTGGTTACTATAAATCGTGGTTGGAGTCGAGTTGGGGGTGCATACAATTAGAGTTCTGTGAATTGTTCTTGTGATAGAAAGCTTACTCTTGACGTTGCTGACTGGACTGCTTAATGTAACTCGTGACGCAATGAATTCACGAGAATTGTCAAGGCATTGTAAATCGAATTTAGTCTTGTTCGCGTTAAACAAGAGCTTGAGGGGGAGAGTCCGCAGCTAAAAGACGATAGTCCGGTGAAGCTCTATTTGTCGCTTAGATAATATCTTTTCACTAGTGTGCTAGAATCCTCTTACTGCCGTATGAAGCTCGATAGTCTAGATGGAGCGTCCGAGGTCGTTGGTCTAGCTTGTATTGGTAGTTAATGATCCTTAGGTTCTAATTAATCATGTACGCGACTATTGTTTGATGACTTAGATATTGGAAGATGCCTTGCACTTAGACAGCAAGCACTGCACAATTCGTACAATAATCGTTGGATAAAGCTGGCGGAAAGAATATGAGTGTACCGGGGTCGTGTGGGCAGTAGAGAACGTTTATGTTTCTCTCTTGCGAGAGTAGAGGCGCGCTGTGTTGGAAAGATATGAAGGTTGATTGAGAACGAATGATTTATGCTACAGATTCAGTTGGCTAGGAGCAAGAAACTGGATCTGTACCCTAAGCAGATCTACACGTGATTTACACACAATGAGAACTAGCGTAATTTATGCTCACGGAGGGGACATAATATAAGCTCGCACAATGCTAAGCTAATACTGAAAGGCGCCTGTGAACGCCACTAATATGGCCTGTATGATGACCTAACCTCCCTGACGGTTGACCACCCTGGTTCCCCTAGAGCGCTAAAGGCAGAAGTATACGCTAAACACTAATGTGGTATTCGGACCTTTGGATGGATTCACGTAGCGAACTGGAAAAATGATTAATCACATAGAGGGGCTGCGTTCTGTTCCTTGGAGTCGATCTTGACTGGTGATCTTGAGCACTGATATTCAAATTGGCAATGCTCGTCTATTCGGCCTATACAATTGCTATTAATTGCTATCACTCTGTATCTCATCACTGATGGATGACGGTGTGCATTCGAAACCTGATTTTGTCTCTGCATCGTTGTCAGGTGCAGACGGCAGGTCTTGAGTGACTTCTCTTCGATCTGGCTTGAAGATGTCGTGTTCGTCTTGCGTTAGGGGAGTGATAGACGTGCGAGGGAATATTGACGCAGGCTGAAGGGGGTCAGCTTTTGCAGTAACTGCTTCAGCGCTTACCGCGACGAAAAGCTTGCATTATGTTTGTAAAACGCTTCCAGACGGTACGGGGAACGCTTGTTATGATTTAAGGTATATGTTGTGTCTCTTGCTAGGGATAGGTCCAGACTACTGACCCGCCTATTACAGTGATTTCGCTAATCCGATCTTTACTGTTATTTTTCGAGACCCCTTGATACGCTACTGGGCACTCAACTGCATCTTGGTCCTCTAATCTTCTTACCGGTCTCATGGTCCTCTAAAGTCCTCTAAAATGGATATAGATACTGGACATGCTCTTAAACATAGTATCCTCTCTCTCCGTCCTTGTATGAATCTGCGATGCCACTATTATTTCAATTTCCTCCATTACCACTACGACAGATACACAATTTAAGTCCACATGAAGTACACTACATACTTTGACTGGCTCGTGAAGTTGCAGTGGTACACCGTCCGAAACCACCCGCCCCGTGTCAAAGAGTTTACATTCCTTGATACTACTGGTTATCCTCAGCAGGCGTCTGACCTAGTGTGCGCACACTGGCTTGTTCTAAGGATTCCCTTTAAAGACCTACCAGCACCTTACGAGAGCGCCATTACATGGGCCGAAGTCGATGGAGTGGTCGCAGCGGGTGCTTTCTTCATGTCTGCACAAGCATGCCTCAATACTGAGGCATCGAGACCTTGTAACCTTCAAGCTGTTTCTCTAAAGTATAACGCAGTATTCAATCAGTACGCCAGAAGCACCTTTAGAAGATTCCTGCTTACGGTATACAACAGAGTCCAATACAACCCTGCAGACCAACCTAATTCCAAAGCACTCTTCAACATCGGACGCAAAGCAGCGCTCATAACGCCCGTTGCAACACATGCTCACAAGTCCATATTTGATAAACCAGACTGCAGCAACTGCAAAAGCTTGGAGATTTACTGCCGCGTGGATTCAGGAAGCACATCCTGTCAGAACTGCACCGCCTTGTCAATATATTGCATTATGCCACTTAAACAGCCGAAATCTAGCGAAGAGGATCTCCAGTCACTAATTAACATAGTAGCTATTGCACTTGAACAGCTGTCTTTCCAGAGTAGGAAAGGTAAAATGCTGTACTAGACCCACAATCTTAAAGAGAGAGCAAGGCAACTGTAGAACTTCTAGCCTCCAATTTAGTAGAAAGATCAGATATTAGTGACATCAATTGCAGGTGAGTTAAGAGTCCGACAAATACATAGTAGATTTGACAACGTCAGAAACTACTACAGCGATTACATAGCTGCTTAATACATTCCTTTACGAACGAATGCATCGAAAATTACCGAGCAAAAGAACCATGGGCAATTAATCTCCGACAAACGATTTTTAGTTCTGCATGCAAATCTAAGCTACCATAAAACAGCTTTCTGCAGGCAGCACAGGTCTTGACTTATTATTAGAGTGGCACAGACATTTCAACGCGATAGACTATAGCAAACAGGAATAGTCATGTCAACCGCGCCAGCAACTCAATCCATCATACATTGCAATAAAAAGTGCTGTCGAATCCTTAGTGCTGCGTCCCGTGCACTACTGCGACACAAGCCAGCCACACCTACGCAACATCCAATAAGCTAGCAGCGCCATTCGTATGCATGCCAAGACGGAAAGGAAAATCCTGTCCTACCTAGCCCCCGCACCGGCCCAGCTAACCCCAATCACCCAGATCACCGCTGTGAACGTCACCATCTGTCGGGAAGTCGAGCAAACATCCATATCTGCATTTAATCTAAGGAGGAACACTAAGACTAAGGAGGCGTTTGCTGCATCAGGCCATACAAAGTCACAATAGGAGAAGTTCTATATACGCACCATCGTCCGATGTTTAAGAAGTGCTTACCTAGAACTCCACTGCAGAGGAAGCACAAGCTATCAAGTCTTCGTCTTCGAAGTCAAACTGGACAGCCATCAAGGCCAACATCCGTGATACAGCCCATCAGAATGTTAACAATCGTTTGGCCGAGGAGAGCATTCCAATCGTCAATTACGGTGTGTTCAGTTGGCGCATAGCGCGTATCTTCCAAAATTAGACTAAAGGTAGGTCTTGCATTCGAATACTAGTGCCACAAAAGCTAATTGGGGAAGCTAACAATAGGGGCGACAGCAAAGTGGCCGCGGCTGGTTCCTCCACGACGAAACAATAAACAGGGATCACAGTAAGGGCTACAGCAAGTCAGGCGAGACGTGGCTTCGTTGCGTGCGGCTAGCATCTGCCGCATTTCTTCAGTCGTATTGCATGTAGTTTAACTAGTATTAAAAACATTTAACGCAGAACAAATTCCAGCCGTTTGTCCCCGGCATCGCCAATGTGTTCTCTCTCAGTTCAAATAAATTATGCAGGCTTGCGCAAGACATGTCATGATGCCAATGTTTAGAGAAAGAGGGTGCAAACATCTCTTAGCCCGTGGCACACTTTGGCGTTGGCATTCAATCGACTTGCTCTAGCCCAGCCTCACTTAAACTAAGTGGTAATTTATTAAGTATTAACATTTGCAATTCACCTGCCAGACCGTCAGTAAATCCGAACGATAAGTGTTACGATATTTGTCGTTATTTATCTTAGGACATACTCTCAACCTATAAGACAAAACTCACGTAATAATGCATAAGCACCTTCGCTATCGTAATTGCCAAAAACTGTTGCGAATAGGATTGAGAGCTCTATCATTAGTGCGACGGCCTTAAAAAGTGCCGTCTGGCTATCCCAAACATCGTAGTGTATTTAATCTCCTGTAAGTATCACAAGATCAGGGTTTTCTATCCGCAAGCTTCTTCTAATAAGATCAACAGTAAGAGTGTCGGCTGCACTATACAGTAGAGGATTTCCGCTTTCGTCAATAGCGTCTTTGCATATCCCGACACCGGTTACCAAGTAAGTGTCAGAGATCTAGAGAATCTTAAAAGTCCCATCTTTCTTACACCTCAGAACAGGTCGGTCTAGAAGAAAAACCCTGCCGTGCAAGATGCTCAATCTCGCGGGAAATTCGCTCTAACCAACAAGGCGGAGCGGTGAGCGCAGTAATGTCCATTACGGTCTTAGTTCGATAGCATCTTCCCCAAAGAGAACATCCACTCCTGTGACAACCTCATCGGCGTTCCCAGTAAAAATTCCTCTCAGCAGCCATATTCCGCATTTGCGACGTTCCCAAACACCTAAACTATGCTCAGCTGGCTGCTCGCCAACGCTAATCTGTTTCACGACCAAGGTTCCATAAGCGAGCTCCTCCTCCTTTGCAATTCGACTGTACAACCAAGCATTCTGCTTAGATTAATATAAGTGAAGTTCTTTGTCAAGTCGGTGCCATTCTTAAGGATCTAAAGCGGTAGGGTCGGGCAAAACTCCGTACACTTCCAAGTCAATAAGAATCAGATAGGCGATTGATTCATCTAGCCTAGAAGCGTCTGCCACGGGCTTAGGGGTAAAGGACATAAAGAAGTTAGAAATAGCCAACATTAGAGACAAGAGGCCAATAGCACACGAAGGAACGGCTGTTGCGAACATTTCTGTAGTTGTTCAACTCAGAAACGGTGCTTGCCGCCACTCGTGCCATTCAAATTATGCCGCATCTGTGCTTAGCTGGCTCTCGGCAGATTTTATTCCCGTAACTTCCTTCTCCTCCATAAGTGCCACCTTTCTCAATAATCAGCGCAGTGAACACAGTTCTATAATTCTCGCGCAACACTAATACCTCTTCAAATGTTGTAAGTTTAGTTTCGAACGTATGATGTTATGGGCACGTGACATAATCACGATTCTAGCAGCCAATCATATAAGCGGACGCACAAACGTCATTGCCGTATACCGTAACTGCATAATCTAGCAATCAGGTGTTAGTCGACTTCTTGCGTGCAGCACCTCTAGCAGAAAATCAGCTGCCGAAGATCTGCATCAGCAAATAAACGACGTGTAATACATACATAACTATATGTTTTATCGCGGAGCTTCTACAGGGCCGGCACCTTCAGCCTTTAGGAAGATAACGTACTATGCGCTTTTCTAAATCTGTACGCAGACTCTTACAGCGCAGAAGTAGACTAGTGTACCCTTAAGAAAACGCCTTTGCAGTGTCAGATAACGCGCTATCCTAAATTCAGATACCACTTTTCACGTAACAGAAGTAGACTAGTGCATTGTAGTGTTAGATAACGCGCTATCCTAAATTCAGATACTACTTTTCACGTAACAGAAGTAGACTAGTACATTGCAGTGTTAGATAACGCGCTATCCTAAATTCAGATACCACTTTTCACGTAACAGAAGTAGACTAGTGCACTATCAAGAAAACGCCTTTGCGGCGCCACATAGTGCGCTATCCCACGTTCAGACGCTAATTCTCACGCCACCTCATCGTAACAAAAAATAGGACATTTTTAGCGAGATTTGGTGCTAACTAACCAAAAAGTGTTCCATAACGCAACAGAAGGAGATTAGCGAATTTAAGCCTAACACCGTGAGAAGTCGAGACCGACATTCATAGGCCTATTGAAATTCTTGTTCATATCAGTTCATCACTTCGAGAGGAGAAAGCGGCAGCTTGTGTCATATCCTACATACAAGAACAAGCACGAGAACGACACGATATTCGATTTCGTGCTCTCATACCTAGTCGGCACTGTGCACTTATTGCTCTATCATCCACAGTGTCGGACCCGCTCACGTGGTTACCTTGCCCACGTCCAGACTGTTTGAAAACTTGCAAGGTGCTTATTCTCTGGCTTAGGAGCATAGGCTAGCGTGTTCATTGCACCTCAGAACAGACTTTCAAGCCGAAAAACCACGGTGAAAGAAAAACTCATATGTAGTTCTTCAGTCGGTATCACTACCACAGAATTAATTGTTAAGGGCCTATCTATCTCGTTTCAAAATGAAATTTAATAGTGTATAGAAGCATGACTTCCTGTGCGCTCGCATAGGCGGTTGCAGCTTGTGTAGATTTCAATCAAAGCCAAAAGGCCACATTTGACTCAGAGCCACAGTTGGATGACCTCGGATTGTATCTTGATACCTGCTCCTATCCTGGCCTTAGTGAGACTTCTTGTAGACGCTTTGCCTTCACGTAGTCCTGCACGCAACTATTAATGCTACTCACATCAATATATAGCAGCTTCTTCCATAAGAACCTTGCCTCACATGGGAGATTATCCCATGATCCAAGCTCCCAGATCTTAAATCAGCGGACATACCTCTCGTATACACCCAGAACACCAAAAATTTCCGACATCGTACGATTGCAACAACCTACTATTTCTTTCTTCATCGACGGAAACTCTACCATGAGACATCCTAATGTGATATTGGTTACTCTATATAAAGTGTGTGTCCAAGATTCTTGACTTTGTTTGAATCTATCTTTTCCGCGGTGTATCTGGAGTATGTCGATAGCGAGTATGATGATCTCATCATCAGTGACTTGGGATGCTGGTCCAATTCTGACACACGTAGGCCACCACCCGCTCGCGTCGATTTTGTATAGTTCGATCCATTTGCCAACGATATATTTGAGCAAAGCTCCAGGCATAGCCGAGACTCTGTCGAGATAGAAACGTAGGATAGATTCTAGGTTGTTCATGGCCACACCGAAGGTTTGGAACCAAGGCGCTGAATCGGGATGCCATGGCCATTCACAGCAGTGGCTAGGGCCTGGTACAGCCTCGAGGAGGACGATATTTCTTTTGGTATCCTTGATGAACATCATATGATCTTCCGTATCAGTGGTATCTTGGATGATGTCGACGCAGCTGTAGGTTTGGTCATCCACACTAAAATAGCGCAGCCTGCCGATGTGTATCTCCTTGTATGCTGTCGAAAGTGATTCTTGTTTTCCTGTATCGTCTGTAACATGATCGGGGCCAGCTGGAGACGGCAGCGAGGTGAGCTGGAATTTGTCGTACTTGCTCATTTTACAATGACCAATAACTTCCAGGGGCGGGGCGTTCAGGTCCTCAATCCAACCACAGGTACAGCCTTGTGATAGTTTGTTGTTGGGTACATCGGTCCATTGGTGCGTCCATTGCTGTAAAAGGACGTGTGACATATGACACTGGTTGGCCATATTGAAGGATAATATCAAGTTCGGTGGGGAGGTCGAGTCGGCGTTGGCAAATTTCTGCTTGGGAAGACGGGATTTTGAAAAAAAATATGGCGCGTCTGAAACGTACCGACCTATCATAGATGAATGTGGGATCCTGGTGGCACAAAGCAGTCGATTGGTTGACAGTGCGTATCAAAGCCTAGTCCCTTGTATCAACTGAGTCACTGGGATCTGGTCTTCGCATCGAATGCGTCAATATTTGGGGGCGAGAGACGGGGCACAGTGAGGGCTTTGTTGTTGCCTACAGGTAGAGCCCCAGTAATGCGAGCTATGTTACACCAGACGGCCAGCGTTAGCCTGACCCCAATAACTAAATGCCTCTGAGTGTCTCATGTGGGAGGCGATACATTGGGATGATCTCGGCCGTATGGAACCATGAATTTGGAATGAGCTTCGTCATCCCGAAATCTTAGTTACCATGAAGCCACAGCGAACTCTGTCGCTGGCATGTAATGTTCCTTATCACAATGATTGGACCATACTGTAAGCAATGCCGGCCGTGGCGGCATCGATTACAGCGTCCAAGATACAAGCATCCATTAGAAGGAGCTTACACAAACCTTATTGGTAGTGATTTGTTTTCACCATGTACTTGGGGGCATATTTGGTATCAAACTGGATAATTCATTCTGACTTCGTACGGCTGCAAGATACAAGAGGACTGTTCTAGATCATGGTGCAGATAAGCTCACATCACTATCATGACGCGACTTGCGCCTCTTATCCCTGGTGGAGTCTGCCAACGATGACCCTCTACTTTTAGACGTGCTTGATGTAGGTGTTTGCAGACACTCGATGCTGCCACGAAGTTCCTGCAACCGTTGACCTTGTGCCCAGTCCAAGGTGTTGAGAATGACCCGACGAAATTGCTCTGCATCGCTTCCATGTTGGAACGAATACCGTTTGACCAATCTCATCTTGAAACCATCTTCTTCAGACCACATAACATAGAAATTGGCATCGGTGTTGGACATAGTGATGCCAAATGTCGTTGTGCTGAGCTGTGCTTCACGTGACCCAGCAAGGCGTTGCAACCGCTTAATGATATTGGTACAAGTAGCAGCACCGCCCAGGACCTGATTGTCTGCACACCACATGGAGCTCTTCGTCTGTGGGCCGTCACCCTTCAATTCAACCGTAAGAAATGGGAAAAGCACATCGCTAGTATTGGCTGCCCCGAGGTTTCTATTGGCTATTGCAAGTTGTTGAGATTTATCAAAAGAGTTGATACGGTCATATCCATATAGAAAGTCTGGCTTAGGGACAGTCAATCTGTGGAATGACGCTGGGTTCCGGGGAACGTATTGTTCTTTCATCAGGAGGCTTTCGCTTCGTTTGAGTGGAAGCTGGCACACGGTAAAAAATCGCTCCTTAGCGAAATCGACCACATCATGTTCCGGTCCTCCTTGAGCGGCGTCCATAACCTTTGCATCGTGTTCCCATGCCTTGGGGTCCAAGGTAAGCGAATCTCGGGAACGGGTCATGTGGTCAACAAGAGCTTGCACATGGGTGGGCAGCTCAGTATACGTTTTCTCAAGATAAATCTGGTTGGTATGAAGATTTACGTTCCGGTATGATGCCTCCCCAGCATTTGTTTTTGTGATCGTTGTATCAGAAGACAGAGCGCGGGATGTGGACTGCGTCGAAGGGGGTGGCATATCACCGTTGACTGAGGAACGGCGGGACATCGTGGGCATGGAATGGGCCGGGGTGGCGTATTCGGTGGTAGGATCAATACAGGAGATCTTTGGTGGGCATCGGAGCGGTGGAAGGTCTCGTAGCCAGCTGGCAACGTTGTCGTGTCGGGGTCGTTTCGAAGGAAATTCCTGCGCGGAAGAGTCCGCAGGCAACTCGGATCGACGACGTTTCGAACTTCGGGCTTTGGCAGTCGGCGAGATTTCCTCTGAGATAGGGCTCTGCGTGAATGGCATCTTGGGATTTGGGGGGGAAAGACTCATTATGTGACAGTGCTGTCATGCGCGCGGTTGAGGTTGTGCCAAGCTGTTCATGCAGCCAAGCAGGATTGATTGGACTCCACCAACGCGGAGCCGGTGCCGCCAGCCGACTGCATTAGCGCAAACTGTGTGGCTAGCTCAATCCACAATCCTTGTGCTCTCGATCATGGAACCGAAGTGTACTAGCAGTGTTCATCAGATTGCAGCTGTGACGCCGCGCATTTTCATGAAAGCCACCAACCTGATGCTTGCTGGAGGAGCACGGCACAGCCTACCAATATGGCACGGCCAATGCTCTTCTGTATTCGAAAATCATAACTCATCTTTCCAATTTCTCATGGTAGCAATCGGACCTAGGATCTATCATGCCGAGAACGAACGACGTGCACAGCAAGGAAGGCGATTCACCCACCCAAAAGACTATACAATCAAGCTTCCAGATATGTTGCAATCAAAAACTACGTCCCTGCGAGGAGAGAGACAGCTCCTATCATGCAGACCAATTGCTAGCAGTCCTTCGACCACGTGAGTGGCGGCCGTTTCCTCCTCGGGGATTGGATTAACCCCTCCAAGTGCGAAGGCCCCCCCAAAAACTCAAAAATTTTGTTGCAAAAAGCATACCACGTCAGGCCAGTTCCGGAGAAGAACTTGAGGTGGCGATAGATGAACTTGCCCGCGAAACAATGCGTACCGGACATGAGCTCTTTCGAGGCCGGAAGGTTGTAAGGACGTTTCTAGAGAGAGTGACGGAGACTTTCGACCCCGAGGAGACTGGGAGAGTCTGCGTAGAGAAGCGTCTCGAACGACGCAAGGCCCTGTTTCTTGGGCGCACTCATGAGCAATTGCGCTTTGCATTCGAAGAATGATGACAGGAAAAGGGCGCGATACTCGGGCATTTCGAGTGGTTTACAACGTCTTACATAGTCTTTAAATCTATCTGTATAACATGTAAGATTTCCCTTCGTTTCATCGCGAGAATCAAGTACCTCTTTCTTTGCTTGTGTGAAACCGTGCAGCAATGATTTCTGCATCGCAATCATTGAATCCAAAAATCTTGAAAGCAATCTCCGACTTCGCTTGTACTAGAGTACAGGACATATCAATATGCTCCCGATCAACTGGTGGAAGAGCGGTCAACTCAGTTGTGAACGCAGCCCAGGTCTGTTCGATAATCTCTGTGGGATGGAGCCCATCTAGAATGCATGGAGTCTCGGCTTCAGCCGCAGGAATTCGAAAGCGCTTGAAATCTTCCTTGTCGAGTGTCCGACTCATTTTCCTTGCAAGAAATTCCTTATCACTTTGACGACCACGAGGATGCTGAAGAATGAAGAGTGGTATTCGCGACGACATGTTGACACATGGCATTCAGCTCTCGATGCGTTGAAGGGGGCT
This sequence comes from Shiraia bambusicola, assembly GCA_028220655.1. Lineage (NCBI taxonomy): Eukaryota > Fungi > Ascomycota > Dothideomycetes > Pleosporales > Shiraiaceae > Shiraia > Shiraia bambusicola. The sequence continues at coordinate 133,529 of SSBG01000006.1, read as the reverse complement.
TACTATGTACTAATCTATTGCCACTACCTATGCATGGGCGTGACGAAAACCGTGCCGCAGACATTATTGTGTGACATGGATTTTTCAAAGGTACATACGCTACCCAAACAAAGGAGCTAGAATAATTCCTTGCGGCGAAGATCCCACCCCATGCCATAAATTTCCTTGCCCTCCCCTCTCTCTAGATTACTGTCCACGGCTCCCAAAAGTATCTTAGCCGGCAAGTCTATGCCGGGCCCCTCATTTTCCAGTCTAGAGATGTTGATCAAAATCGAGTCTGTAATACCTGATTCACTTCCCCAAAAATCATCGGCTTCTCTCGCAAAGTTGAACTCTTGTCCTGTCACAAACTCAACAAACTGGAAGCCTATGAGGTCTTGCCTGTCTTTCCGCGTTGTGATATTCTCACTACCTCTGACGCCAACCTCTTGCGAGAACTTATCGATCGCTTGCAATACATTTCTCTTCGCAGAGAAGGCCGAAGTCCATGGGAGGAAGTTGACGAAGATCGTAGGCTTGCCCTGAAGATGCGTTTTGAGATGCTCGGTGGCATATCTAGTTTGTGCCAATATCTGGGACTGGATCTTCAAATCCCAGGTTGCATCGATCACTTCAAAATCCTTCTTCTGCTCGACCCACTGACGGAATTCCTCGAGACCGCAAGGATTTGATAAAGACGCTAACGCGACAAGTAGGGGACCCTTGACAATACCCTGAGCCATAGTATCCTCCATAGTCGGTTGTGATGCGATCACGGTGACTGCCCGTCGAATTTCCATGTCATGCGGTGTATCTGGTGGAATCTTGTTACAGAAATCCAAGATTTCCCCCTTAGTCTGCAGTCGGAGCATCTGGTGAAGAAATATGACTGTGCCATTTCCTGTATCGACAGTATGGTCGATACAACGAATCTCGATGCATGTTGCTGTATGGTGAAGAAGTGTGTCCAAGTACTGAAGTAATTGTAGCTGAACAGCGCCAGCAGAAGATATTATTGCAGAATAATCAACCCAGACCTCGATTCTAAATTGCCCTACTCTTGCTTGCCAGATTGTTTCATAGTTGCGGTGAACTCTCGAACTGTTATCATCGATTTGGGAGATGTTTGACCAATTGTTGTTCGTGGACCGCTTGACACGCTTGTGACTATCGTAGGAGCGCGGAATTAGATCAGGAAGATCGTCTTTGCTGGAACCACAGCCCATGTTTTTGCCAAGATGAGTCGATAGTTGGCAAGCTTCTGGATCGTGGATTTTCACAGACAGTATATATAAGATGAAACTTCTTCACCTTGAGATGATTTGGGGCGAGGATCAGCAATGTACACACCTCGAAGAGGAGGAGTCAACGCGAAGACAAGGCAGAGTCGAGGCTGAGGTAAGGCACAGAAGAGCCGAAGATAAGGCATAATTATGGCAGACCTGGGTCCGAAGCAATATTTTCGTGGCGTATACAGGGCCAAGGGATGAGCGACATGCATAGCCGTGACGTTAACGAACGCCTGACTGGTCAGCCTCGTTTGCAGCTGACGTGCATTACCCAGGTATGGTCTGCTGAGATGACCAACGTCGTTTACGTCCTTCAAGGTCCAATTTATTACGATAACACCTCTTCCGCAGCTGATTACTCCAGAGACGTCCCCATTCCTCCACCCCCTGCAGGTTTCTGAAGAGTACTTTGTGGCTGGAGAGCATTTCGTGGCCAATAGATTGGGGGTTGCGCGTTCGAGTTTACGGTTAGTTCCATAACTTGGGGTGCCCATCACTAAGCTGCAAAAGGCGTAGTCCTTTCTGCTTTGCTCTGCAACAAGTTGGAACGTGGTTCGACAGTGAATCATCAGGACTGTCGCGCCATGGTGTTGCAAAATCGTCATCTAAGCATGTGCTGATAGGCTTTACATTTCCGGGGCGACAGCAGACGTGTCACTTGGCTCGCATGCGATGATCATTGTCTCACAAATCTTGTGTTTCGCTGCTTAGATGTTCGATATCTCGCTGCGTGGGCCTCCACCATGCTAAACCTTGACCATGGTCAGTGCCTGCTTCAAGAAGACCGAGCGGAAATTCGAGGCAGCCATAATCAACCTCTGAATCCCGCACATCTGGAAAGTGCGTCTCGTGATAATCTTAAAATAGTATGAAATAATTGTGGTGGGGAGAATTACGGAAGGACGCCGAACGGGTCAGGACAAGAAGGCTGACCAACGAACGTTAAGCGTGATTTGAGACGCGCCGCTTTCTTGATGAGTTATATCGATGGAGACGTTTGCGAAAAGCGGGGATGTAAACGTTGAGAGGCACTATCAAGAACGGAAATGCATACACAAGATTCGGTATTGGGTTCCGTGAATGCAGAATTTGTTTTTGAAATGTAATATGTAGGGTTGACTGTCGAAGAAATTTTATTATTTGTGTATATTGAAACGTCCTTGACTTACCTGATGGTATATATTACCAATTCTATATAATTTGACCCGAAAACATTTCCAGAGTATTTTGTGCACATCTGTGAGCTAGAAAATGTATTATTAGAGCAGATGATGGACAGATTGTGGTCTTGCAATCCTATCGATTCAGAGAAATGGAAATTAGATCTGAAATGGAAAGCAAATGTTGTATGAGCATAAATATGATGTAGTGAATTGTCCCACCACTTGCCTCCTACTGCCAGGAGGCATCTTAGTTATCTACGCAGGCGATCTACATGTTACCGTCGACAAAAAGCTGCACAGACACGTTGTGGGTAAACGACTCAGCGTTATCCTGCTCTAATAAAAAGGCATACTCCCCTGAATGCGAACAGATTGGTCGAAATCCCAGCAATTTCCCTCTGTAGTTATAGTCGGACCCCACGTTGATGACTTTCCTGATCATGCTTAGAATATTATAATGCACTTTTTCAATGCAGCCTATCTATTCTAATCTGTCGGTAATGCGCAGGAGACTTCTGAGAAAATATTGGCGGAGTAGTTTACAGAGCCTATCCTTGGCTTTGCGATCCTGCTACGCAACTACCCTAGCAAGGTCAAATAAAGGGAAGACATGATTCGGATAGTCTCTTTGGTGAAGGAAGAGATTAGGGTCCAGTAGATTTAATGCCAGAGGATCAACGCGGACCCTGCCTGTTCCATCATCATCGACTCTTCCTGTCTATGTATTGTCAATGAAGTTAATTGAAGCAAGATTGGTGTTGATTCTGCTGTTGTGCTTAGGGATACGATGATTGAATGACTGTTTAATGTATTAGAACTTTGATTCACGCTGTGGTGTTTACAAAACTGGTGCTAACTCGATGAGGGGACTTACCATAGGTCCTTGGTATGAATGATCCTCCGTTTTCGATATATTAAGATCCTCGTAGTCTTTGGGCAGCGAATCATGTCCTGTGATATCGGTGGACGCTCTGGATTGCAGCTGTGCTGGGGGTGTTATTTCCCGTGAAGGATTTGCTGTGAGCGTCTGCATTGTACGTTTATGAGAGGAGAAGGATATTGTTAAACTAGGAGCGGGACGCGACGGAGAAGACACATAAGGATTACGTGGAGGAGAAGAAGCGAACATAGTATGGAGAGGACTTGCAGGCATAGCGTTGGGGTAGAAGTTAATTGAGTCCACGAAAATTGGGGTTAGAGCTACTGTGATTTGGTGTTTGACAAGAACGGGAGCGTGACGATGGGTTCTTATAGTTGAGTTTCAGTCTCCTAGGTGACTTAACTATGTCTGTGTTCAGCAGCTATGTAAGCTACGTTGGGTGAGACACTTTGGTTCGCAGAGCACTCGATGCCGACTATGTCTAATCAATGAGTGACTATAATTATTAGATAAGACATTTACTACCAACAATTAAGTTCAGCCCTGGATATTATGCACGAAAAGCTTAAAAGAGAGCCAGTTGTTGGACAACAGCGTGTGTTATTGTTATAGGGTACTGTGATATGCAGCGGGGGCTTTGTTTTGTTTGAGCGGTGTACCTGACACTTTAACGCCACCGCATTGGTCCACTCGCTATGGTAACGAAGCGCGTTGTTTGCATGGATGTTGCACTACAAACGCGTCTCTTCTATCTGGAGAATCCTACGCTACTGCACGCCCCATGAAGCCTCGGCATTTCTGAGCACCGCAATTACATTTCGCCTTATCTCTTCGATCATATGCGATGGTCAACTCAGTTCTAGCTAGAATCATTTCCTTTGCGAAATATCTGATACGTAGATGATTTCTAGTAAGCTCCCTGCAGATAGCAACTAGATTAGGTTGACAGTAGTGATTTACAAAACGCCCGAGTCCGTTGTTTCTTTTAGCATTAATGTAGCCATTGCCACACTTTATTACGTATGTTTTGTTGTAATTTAAAGAGTTGATGTCTATGAGGGACTGTATTACTCCCGTATATTCAACGACAGATTGACCTTTCTTGATTTCAACCTTTGTGAAGAGGCCCTTGTCTCTTACTGTGCTAGTGTCCTGAACGTCAAGGTCCTTCTCATTCAACCAATCGTTCTAGGAAAAGGTCCGGTTCTGGCATTTATCTCTATAGTCAGATGGGCATTCTCTACCTAAAGCGACGTTCAAACATTGTTCAGTTGAATATTTGATCTCTAGATCTAAAGTATATCAGCTAAATTACTAGAGCTATGTTTGCTGTAATAGCATACCTAGGCAACGGCATTTGTAGAATGATGAGTAGTACATGCTGATACGTGTTCTGGCTTGCGTTTTACACTTTCTTCTATAAGTTCTGTTCTCTGTATTTGCAGGCTGCGAAGTAGTGCACTGTATATTCTTAGTATATTCCTTATCTTCTATTTGCTGGGTATTGGCTGCGGTTACCTTGACGGTGTTAGAATTATTTGGACGAGCGTTTTCTTCCGCTAACACGCGTTGCATATCACAAGAATTAAGCTGATCTTTCTTTGCAGCTGTTGTTGCTATTGGAGATTGGATGTAGCTCTTATTAGAAGAACAATGAATTGGGTTGATATCGTGATCTTCTATGTTCCTATCCATGTCAGTCTATAGGCCGTGCATGAACTAGGAACCAAAAACGCTTACTTGCGCTTCTATCTATCTTTTGCACGAGAGCTGGACTTCGAATTATCTAATATAGGTTCTGAACATACGGTCCCTTGCATCTCTGTTAGGCTTTTGACTAATACTGTGAGTTCGCTGACGATCCTATCGGAACAACAAGGTATGATAAACTTCGTACTGGAGTTGATCTTAGAGGGTAGAGTACTCTCTACACTCTTTAGAAGGGAGTTGACAAGTACGATCTGTTCAGTGATATTATTTGTTGACATGTCTAGGGGTGAATTCGGAGCCTTGCGCGACGCGGAATGGGGGCGCAATATGTATGGTTTACGGTCTATTTCTTGAAGCGTAACGATCGGTCCATTATGCGTGACGCGTGTCGCGTGCAATGGTGGAAGTGCTGCTGCCTAGGATACGCGTTTGCGTGAGGGACGTGTTTGGTGGTTAATATTGAAAATACCTTTATGGAGATATATTGATTCTTTCCTTATCGATCCTCTCTCCTTGCTAGCACTCAGGTTATACTTGCGAAATACTACTTTCCTACTTTGAGGATGGACAGCCGAACAGGCTCATCGGAGCTTGCTACTGATAACGAACGTGGCAGAGTTGAGCTTGTGCGCGCTGTTGAGCAGGATGACTAAGAAATTACTACTTCTAAATATTTTGAAAATAAAGCTCTTTAACTTTGACGACGTTTATAGTATTGGACGCCTGCTCTATGACTTACGTAAGGCTATTGGAGATTAACCCTATCTGCTAGCTAAGACGGATCTAATTAAAGATCTTATTGCCTGCCTAAATAACCACGTGAGTTGCATTTTCGCCGCACTGGAGATTTTTTCGGCTCTGCTTTGCTGGCACGAACGACATTGGATCATTGGCAGATATGAGACCGCAATAAGAGACCTCTATGGAGTATGCCTCAGCTTGTGCGCTTTAAGCTAGGATTATTGGGGGAAAAGTAGGTGTGGGAGTGTGACATGAGGATAAGAATTCTGCTTGGGAATATACAGATGCGAGCAGAAACCATGTTTGCTTACCCTTTATTAGAAAAGGTCGGAGAGTGTCTTATAAAGATACGTGAAGGCCTATTTGCACATGAAAACATTAGTCAAAAGGAAGCCCTGAGAATGGCATTGCGCGGGTACCTTTAAGTCTTAGGAACGTACCTTAATGTTCTCGAAAATGCTGTCCTCTTACTGATGACACGTAGATTAGTTAATTTGATAGACTTAAACAAGTCTGAGACACATGGAGACAATGAAGACATTTAGAATCCGACTAGAACCGAAGATCGAATCTATAACCTAGATAAGACATCACAAAAGCGAGCTAGTGGTGAAGAGAATTTCGACAGGATCTAGAGCTTTAATTTCAAGTGGAGCATTTTAAGATTGGGCACGACGGGCTAGGAAAAGTCGGAAACTCCTCTGCCCTAAGATATGTTTCTTGACTGTTGAGTGTTCTGATTTTTAGCGTATTAACTGAGAGAATTACGCAGAAGAGCCGCAGTAGAAGTAACGCCGGTGGACTGCACAATCTCGAAGGCACTGAAGAAGGAAGACCTGAGAGCAACCTCACCGACTACAACAACGAAGACAATGAACACTATGATAATAACGAGGACGGTGGAAATGTCCAAGCTGATATATTGAGGAAAATCTTGGATAATGGAAAAGGGAAAAGTGATTGAGTCGTCTTTGGTGCCCTTAATCGAAGAGAATAGCCTATGGATCCTCTGTCTGTACAGTGCGATACGTTATATTAGATACTACAAAAAGTGCTGATTAATTAAAGTCTGATAGAGAGGTTTAAGACCTATCTTTCTGGAGTGTCTTGTTATGAATCAGAAAACAAGGAGTTGCTGGTGTTATTGCTTTGTGCTTTCAGCTTATACTTCGCTTGCTAAATCGTACGTGAGGCAGAATTTTGTGTCTAAGGACTATATGCATCTACAGCAATCGACCTGCGAGACAGGCTTATTGAATCCAAGAAGACTGTCTCGCAATATTCTGTAAGCAAAATGACCTGGTCCGATGAGTTGGCTGAAAATATACTTGTAGGAATGCGGCACAAACATATCCAAAACGTAGTACCGCATATTGCGAACGGGACCTCGTATACAAAGACAAAAGTAACGAAGAAAATTATTTCGGTGCGTTGATCTAAAACACATGTTATGTCTTTCCCGCTGGAGGAGGTTTTCCTGAAGCTTAACAACCTTAAAGTCCTGCCCAAGATCGCTGTTGACATGGTATCTATTTACTATGGTATTATGGCAGTGAAATGATTGGTATATGCTTTGCAGAGCCATTTCTGAGGTAACGCCCCTGCTATATATTCGCCCACTTCAGAGAGCTGGCTTTTATGAAAGAATGCTCCGGCTAATGTGCAATAATTGCATGGAAGCCCTGTAAGATTCGCTACAACCACAGACAGACGGAGACAACTGATCTTTTACCCTTGAGAGACAATATTAGGAGGTCTGTAACGCGGCCAAATCGTTGCTCGTATAGTAGGCGCTGCTGCAAAAATACATTGATTTTATGGGTTGGATGAACGAGAAATCTATAAAGTGCGAGGAGAGAAGCCTTTGGAGAGGTAGTAAATTATATTGGAAAGATTGCAATATATATTATCTCACTGTGTAGGTAGCGTGAAACAATAGAGAAGCAGGCTTTATTGCTTTCGCGCCACTATCATATTCACCATAGTATTTATTCTGAACTAGATTGCTACTGAGCGAACGTGACTCTAAATCTGATGAGATTTGACACACTGAATGCTGGTATAAAATTCACTACACTTCATCCTGCCCTAAGATACCTATTATGTTACTAAATTGGCCACTCTATCCTTACGAGAGGCAAAGTTCGGTCAAATTTTTTAATGCGCGTAGACGACTGATTACATGTGCATTAAGCCACTTAACAGCGTGTTTCCGGTGAAGGAGCGGGAGAGAGACGATTATTCCCTCGGATATTACTGAACGATCCACCTTACACTAGTCACAGCTATATAAAGCGAACTCGCAGAGCGGGCGTCTAAGAAGCACTGAATATGAAGTTTGTGGCCGCTATATTACAATCTGAAGAACTTAAGGTCTTTGCCTGACTATACCACGCTTCTGCCTGGGCAATCTCTTTTAGTCCTACTTCCTGGGAGATGAGTTATATGACGCTGAAAGTGTTTGATTGCATACTTGAACAGATAGAACCTGAGACTGAGGTGGAGTGGCCTTTACTGATTCCTGACACGCTTAGACTAATGAAGGAGGATGATGATATTCTATAATAATCTTTAGAATATGATAACTTTGTTTAAGGTATTACCTTATATAAGATCTACATTTAAGTCCTATGGCTGAAGCATCACAGCTGTGACTGAACGTGGCTAATCGTTTAATGCGCTGAGGAAGCGTAAACGTACCCAGCATTGAGCTGGGCAAGATAATGTAATTGACTACAGACCGCTACTTCCGGATTTATATAATAAAGGTAAGCTTTTATGGTAAGCAACACGAAGTAGATTGCTGATACAATGCTTAAAAAGTGAAATATGCATACACAGATTGTTTGATACACTACGTCTTAAAACTTCCTGAGCCGTTTTAAACTATGACTAGAAGCTCTGTGCTATGGAGTACCGAGACAGACAAAGGGTGTGCACGCACTGGGTGTATCTGTTTGATCCTGCCCGAGAATAACACAGATGATGCATTACTAACAATCAGGTGCGGTCACAAATACGGATATGATCTAATCGACAGGTTCGGTCTTTGACTGAATCCTATTTGGGCTCACGAATAGGTTGTCTGGACAGAGGTCTTCCTCTTGTTGGAGGGTTTTCCTGATTGATTCTCTATGAGGGCTATACTTTAATAAAATAATTATGCTGATGATTATGTGCATGTCGCAATGCCTGCAAGAGATAATTAGCACTCTGAACAACAGCCTGGTTTTTATTCCTACCATTCCAAAGCGACGCTACCATTGGGCGAGCTTAAGGGTACTTGTATTTGCACGAACTGATCCCCGGCACAGTTCTGGGGCACGATATTCTAATCTGGTCGGTGTACGCTGTGTCTGTCACGTTGTTGAGGTTCGCTTCCGGAGGCTCTGGAAAGAAGACGTCTTTGAACACTTCGGCTTTGTTGCTTGGCTCTGTGATCTCGCGTTGCGTCTCTGAGTGCTCTATTACTGGTGTGTTTTCCGCAGACTGTGTCCCTCTGGTTCTTGCCTAATTGGCTATCTTCTATAGTTCCTCTGGTAACTTAGCTGCGATCTCTACGTGCTCTCTTGATGGTCCTCGCTTTGTGGTTTTTTGCTTACTGGTATGCCTTCTGTGTTGAGCTGGCTGTGAACCCTCTTAAGCTTTTTGGTCTTGGCTAGAGTCCTTTTGCACTCTCTGCTCTATCCTTCTTTGCTCTTGCTTGAGATGTGTGTCTTAGGGACCGCTTCTTTAGTTGCTCTCTAAGTTGCTGTGACTACTTCCTTAACGTGATGGTCTTACGCAGTCTTTGTCGCTGGTCTTTGAAGCGGTGGAAGAGCTTCTTCTAGGATCGCGATGTACGCCTCTCTATCGAGTTTCTTTCTTTCTTTCTAGATACTACAGTCGTACTTGGGGCCGCTACGTTGAGGATTGTGCTAATCGGCAGGTGGTCTGAGTTGTGGTCCAGTTCCTCTTCTGCTCTGCTCTGTATGAAGGCTACTACGTCGCTATAACCCCGCGGTCGCCGTGGGCTCCTGCGCCTGGGTTCTAACTAGTCAATCGACGTTTAGGGTAAGTGTTTGCAACTAAAGTTTTGCGATGATTCTAGCTTAATATTCTTACTAATGTAGTGTTTTTTAGCGTTAGCATAGTATTCTACTCTCTTTAGCCTAATTATATTAGGCATTATTATCTAGACTATACTATAAATAGATTAAAACTTAAAAGAGTAAGCCGAAAAGTAGCTAAATTAGGTAGCCTTATAACTGTTATCTTTATTTTAATAGTATAACTAAAGTATAACTAGTAGTAAGAGGTAATTAGTAGAGGAATATTACCTCCTAGGATACATACGCTATAACACTAGCTAGCTAATCCTTTAGACTACTTATAACTAGCTATTACTACTAAATATAATTTTAAGCTAAAATAGTATAATATAACTAACGCGTTTATATATACGATAATTAATAGAGAGGTCTATATATGCGTACCTAAGAGATATTAAAAGAAGAGAATAATCCTTTATATCTAGAAGGTACTCTATAGCCTTTATATCTTTTCTTTATTATAGTAGAAGGAATTTATAACTATACTAACCTAACTAGAATTCTAAACTATCTCTTATAAACCTTGCTATATAGTAAAAGATGTTATTATTATCTTCTTTTATATAAATAATATTATTTTCGCGTATAATAAAATGTGATTAAAAGAAGCAGCTTATATAGCTAAGCTTCTTAAGGAATAGTATATAATAATAGAGGGTAATAGTCTATAATAGTTTCTTAGCATTAAAGTTATTTAATAAAGAAATTAACGCACTATCTAACTCTTTTAGGCTATATATTCTAAAAAAATAAGCTACTTAGTTAATAACCCTTTTATCTAATATAATACTCTTATAGTAATAATTAAACTACTCCCTAGAGAAGGACTAGCCGCCCTATTAGAGATTTAAAAATATTAAAAAAGATTAGCTTAGTTATCCCTTTATACTATAGTAATTATATAACTTAATATAGCCTTTACTACCTTATAATTTACTAGGTTTCTTTTAAATTCTAGTATAATCTATTAAGACGTAGCTAATTAAGTGCTATTATACCTAGCTAAAATACACTAGTTATCTATTTAACTTAGAGGAGGTAATACTCTCTAAGTTATAAGTAATATATTATTTATAAATAATATAATAGATAGAAAGAGCTTATAAGGATACGTAATTAAGCTCTTTAATAGACTTATTATCTAGAAAGCTAGTAAGTAGAATATAGTTACTACTTCTACTACTAAGGCTAAACTTTTTACTCTTTTATAAGTAGCTAAAGAAGCTTTTTATTACTAGAGGTTATACTTCTCTAGTCCTAGTCTATACTTATTAAATAGAATAAAATATTACAAATTTATAGATAAGCTTAATAGGGTTAATCCTTAATTATTATATCTATATTATTATTCTTTTTAGTTAGTACTATCTTATCTAAGTTTAGGTAGGTAGCCCCTACGCTCTTCTTAGCAGGTTAATTATCTATCCTACTTACTTATTTAGCGCTATTTAATACTACTATAGATCTATAGTAGTTTTATACTAGATCCCTTATAAGGCTATAGATCTACTTAAAGATCTCTTATTACCCTCTATTTAATATACCCCCTTAGCTTAGAAGCCCTTTTATAAGCTAGGTAGTATAGTTAATTAACTCTATATAATAAGGTTCTCTAACTACTACTATAACTCCTTAAGCCTACCTTCTTTTAAGGGGAGTATTTTACGCTTAACTAGTCCTATATAATTAAGGAAGCCTAGTTAACTACTTATTAATTAGTAATGCTTTAGTAAGTCTATTTATAATTATATTATTAAATAGTATATACTCTACCTTAATCCTCTTTTAGTTAACTTCTTATTTTAGCTAGTAATTATAAATATTAATATACTAAAGTTTTATCTAAAGCTTAGCTACGTCCTTATTAACTAGTTTAATAGTCTATATATTATCGTACTTAATAGTTATAATATAGTTACTAAGATTTACCTTAAGCGCCTTTAGTAACTATGTAGTAAATATTACCTCTTTAGCTACTTATAATAAGGTAAGTAATTTAGCTTCTATTATTAAAGTAGTAACTATATTTTACTTACTAGCTTGCTAGGTAATAAGGCTACTAAATAGCTTAATAGTATATCCTTATAAGCTCTTCCTATCTAGTATATTATCGGCGAATAATATATTACTTACTACTTTTAGGACTTCTCCTTTACCTAATTTAAGTATAAGGTTTGCTATACTATATAGGTATAGTAGAGTATAATCTACTACTTCTTAATATTTATTACTTAGATTTATTAAGAAATAAGCTAGTCTTAATATAGTAAAGGCAACGTCTAGCCTTATTATAACTACTATAAATAGTAGTAATCTAATCTTTTATTAGTATTTATTAACTTTAGCTAGAGTTACTAGGTCCTCCCTTAGTAGGAGCTTAATACTTAATATTAGCGTATTATGCCTTATATTATATTTTATAATAAGTTAACTAATCTTATCTATATATACTACTTAGGATAGCTAGATTATATTCTACTAGTAGTTGCGTATAATTTCTATACTAAGAAACTATTAAAGGTTATCTCCTTTAGTGCATAGATATTTATCTTAAATTAGTTTTATAGCCTTTTAAGCCTTAGCTTAATAGGTTAAGTAGTATATAATAATAATATTATCTATATAAAAGAAGATAATAACTCTATTCTTAATTATATAGTATAGCTCTTAAGGCACTTACTAGAAGCTAATATTTATAAGAGTTATTATAAATTTCTTTTACTAGAGTAGTAGTAAGATTCTAAGACTATATAATACCTTCTATACTCTAAGAAGGGTGCTAGGCTTTTAATATCCTTAAGATATCTTTATATAGATTTTTTAGTTAATTATTATATATACAAAGGCGTTTAATATATTATACTACTTAAGCTTAAGGTTAAATTTAGTAGTGTTGGTTCCACAAAGGGATAGGGTTGAATCGTATCGTTATAACGAATATAATTTGGTGACAAGATTCTTCGATTAAACTATCGTGGGTTCTGCGCGTTAATATAACGCGTAGCCCTACTGTAGGTGCTGAGTCACACCCGCGCTAGCTACGTACGCTAGCTACATTAGGTTCCCCCCTACACTCGCTTGCCCAGCTAATATTAACAGTCCATTCAATTCACACAAGTAGTAATAGCTATTAATATCTAAAAGGATTATCCGGCTAGTATTACTACGTATATATCTTAGAAGGTAATATTTCTCTACTAATCTTCTCTTACTACTAATCTTACCTTATACTTTATTAGGCGGTAGTATTTATTTAGCTTATAGGTATATACCTATATATAGTCTAGGATCTACTATCCTACTTATCTAACTAGTAATACTAAAGTCTTAATCTATAACCTTATTTATTAGTAACTTTTAAGATATTCTTACTCTGCTTCTCTAAATATTTTATATAGTAGGTACTCCTCTAACTTTAAGAATAATATTAGGAGTTCTAGGAGCTAATTTTAGTAAGGCTTAATTTCTTTTATAAGTAGCTACTTAAGCTTTATCTTATTAAAAGGCTTTCCTTTATATTACCTAATAGAGGCTACTTTAGTTTCTACTATAAAGGCTGCTACCTATAGAACTATCTTTAATATTCCTATATTAGGTTAGTTATTTAACTCTATTTAGTTATTTTATTATTAGACTAGAAGTGTTACTAGAGATAGTATTAGTAGTAGTGTTAGATATAACTCTATAAGTGTTGGTGGAGTACTCTATCCACAAATTAATGGGAGAGCGGGGAGGGTGAAAAGAAATAAAACAACGTGAGGCGTCAAATCAATTATGATTGTATCTAAAGCCTTGCTCCCATATAGGTGGGAGCTTAACAGTCTATATACAGAGCTCGGCGCGAAGGAGAGGGCTCCTTCGGCCGAGTCCCAGCCACCTTCCCCCTATACTACCCCCATGCTTGCGATGGGATGGGCGATCCCAATATCGGTTGGATGAGGCTCCTATCAGAGCTCTCGTATGGGCGCGTGCGCATGGAGGATCTGTGTGAGGATTGTGGCTGACTGTACTCGAGCTCGAACGCCGAGGAACGGACAATAACTTTTCTTTCTTACTAATATCTTATTTATTATCCTTAAGACGTCTCTTCTATTACTTTATCTTTATAGAAGGTATTTATTTTAGGTTATTAGCTCTAAGTTTATAGAAGTTTAATAGTTTTTACCTATATTATAATTTCTTTAAGGGTATTATATATAAGGTTATCTATTAGATCCTTAGTTTTACTATTAAATACTATAGTTATTCTTATTAAATACTATATTATAGGTACTTATAACTTTTGCTAGTAATAGAATCTAAACATAGTAGATATTTATTAACTAATAGCTTATAAGGTATCCTATCTAAGCCTTTAGGTTAAGCCTTTATAGATAGAACTTTCCTTTATAAGTATTATTTATTATTATAAATACTTTATAGTTATCTATATACTCTTAAGTAAGCTTAATTTAGTTTTTATAGTCTTATTATAATATTATTTATAGCTACTACGCGTATAAAGAATACTTTATATAGTAACTTCTAATTATTAGGTTAATTTAGCGTTTAATTATAAAGGTATACTACTACT
>SSBG01000006.1:0-25549 GCA_028220655.1 Shiraia bambusicola | reverse complement strand
ATGTGTACTGAGTGGCAAATATAATCGTTGTTATTGAATTATTCAACTTCAAAAGTGGGTGGCCAAGATGGCGAGGGTGGGCCGGAACTATGGGTGGGCCGGAAGTGGGTGCCCGAGCTTATATAATGTAATAGGCCATGACTGACCAACCTAGTCGGGCGTATGCCAAGAGTAGATTTGACTTGAAAATAGCGGCGGTTGAAGTTGCCATGGTACTGTAGCAACGCAAGTTGCATATGATTACTCAACGGTAGCCAAAAATGAATGGTCTTTATGAAACGAATGCTTTGATTTCCACAAGCTGCGCTCTCACGCTCACTCTTTGCGCTGACAATCTTCATGTATAGTGATGCCAGGTCACACTCATACCCGTCCAACATGGCCCTGTCACGATATTACCCCAGATAACAGCCCTGCATGATCGGCACGAGACTCCTGCTCACTCAATGGTAAAGTTCATAATCTGCGTGGTACACTGTCCCCACCAATGCCTATAGCAAAAGGACGTTACATTTCAAAGACTGTATTCTCGTAAATCACAATGGCGAAACTTGACGAGTAGGCCAGGTTTTTTCACGTATGTACACTGCATTGTCGTTAATCCACACATCCTAGGAACGTTAGCACTAAACAAATGTAGTTTTTCTAGTTGCTTTTAAACTTGCCTTGCTACTGTCCCGCTTTGCCAACTCACCAGCCTCTACTCGCCGTGAAAAGCAGCAATGGCTCTCAAGCTATTTATTCCGCCCTGCATCCACGAGCCGCCTCACCAGAATCATCCGCCGCCCCCTCATAGGCCACTGCGGATTGAGATACAGGGACCACTAAAGACTATACAGAAGCTTCTTCCTGACGTATCCTGGCACCTTGCGAGCCTTGCACACCAGGCGTTGTATGGAGAGGATGATGGTTGTTCTTCTAAAGGCGATTTGCCCATACGGCACGAGTACTTGGCATGGGCAATGGATGGAAGGCCACTATAGTAAGTATACATTGCTGAGACACGCTATATAGTATAATTTGACTGATATTTGTCGCTTAAGCTACATTGACTACTACAGAGTTATCTTTGACCACCTCGTCCCGGCTGATGATTCAAACCCAGAAGTGCTAGCCGTCAGCATCATCAAAGTGGATAATGGCGGAGGCGCGTTCGCAAACAAGCACCTTTTGTTCTTGGTGGATCCGACGGAATACACAGAGAAGAAAGTCCTCGCTGTACCGAGGTGTTGTCAAGTCAAGAGAGGCACAAAGGATCGTTGGAGAATAAACAGCTTAGTAGATAAGACAGATGGAATTCGCGGTCGGCAACACACACAGCCACTATGAGGATGGCGATTGTTACAGTGGATATGACACATGACAGCTCCGATTAGAGTGCTCTTGAACAGATTCTGTTGATATCTAATAGGCGTAGGTAAGGAAGCTGAGAGATAGCTTAGAGAGCCTATATAAGTAGGTTAATTACCTGTTAGAATTGGGTTAAAGAGCTACTTGGTAATTGATTAAGAGATTACTAATATACGTACAACTCTTGTTAGGTTAATCTATGTTGGGATCCGAACCAACGATTTCCATTGTATATGGAGTTTAAACTATAGCCTGGGTAGCATGTAGCCCCAGACCGCGATTCACTCAACGTATCCAAATCGCTGGGAGAGGCCAACTATATGTATTATAATGTATACGCGTCGTGCGAAATGTGGTGGTGTTAGATTAAGATCCTATACGATTAGATCTGCAAGCAGCGATCTACGCCGGTGCACTAGACTAAAAGTGCCTTCTACGCCGCTACTTTGTACGTTATATTGCGGTAACAAGACTGGAATAGAGATAAAGGCTGGTTATTAAAGCATTAGAATCTTTAACTACTCCGTACTAGGTCCTATTTCGTCCATGCTGCGTGTCTTGGTAGGTACTAACATAACTTTAGTCTTTGATGATAGAAACTTGACTATATGAGTAGGTAGAATCCAGACGCAGATGTTTGCAAGAAGCAGATCTGAGATGCTTCACAGAAGAATCAGTCTAATGAACTGCATTCCTTCTTCCTATCGTATCGTAGCAGTGGCAGACTTAATCTAGTCGCTGGCTTTGGAGACCGAAAGTGCACAATCGGTCTGAACAGGCAGCTTGACCGCTCGTAAAATCACTAGTGCCCGCCATGCCGACCATTGTCTGTACATCTTTCAAATCATCAGTTACCTACATCTCTTAAATCCGTATATGATGCTCAGCCTTCGCAGTAAGTTCCGGTAATACAAGCATGGAGAGCGCGAGGCCGAATATGCTACTAAGCAGTCTTACGAATCACCCTAGTCTTCATGATGTATCTATAAAAGAAGCTGAGAAGCCAACATGGAGAAAAAAAATCAGTAGACACTTTTGCAGTTGTACCTCCTCCTCTAGTATTGAACATATTCAATCCATTCCATCACTTTCATATCCTCGGATAACATTCAACCCTTCACACCACCCATCACCACAATGGCACACCAAAATCGCCTTGCAAACGCCCATGTCCTCGTCTTCGGCGGTACCTCAGGCATTGGCTTCGCCGTGGCAAACATGGCTTTGTCCAATGGCGCACACGTCACAATCTCAGGCTCCACTCAAGCCAAAGTGGACCAAAAAGTCGAGCAACTACGCTCGTTCTACCCCCACATGGCTGCCGCCAACGTAGCCGGCTACGCATGCGACCTTCTCAACCAAGAAGCCATGGAAAGCAATTTGAAAGATTTATTCGAAAAAGCTACGGAAAGCGGTCTGAAGAAGATAAACCACATTGCCTTTACGGCAGGAGATGCAGTGACCTTGCCCAAGGTCGAAGATGTCACAATCGCTAGCGCGCTGTCATCTTTTACAGTGCGTTATCTCGCGCCATCACTTATTTCCAAACTGCTTTTTACGGGGAAATACATGCCCCTCGATGTTACATCTTCTTTCACACTAACCAGCGGCACCAACTCGCACCGCCCCTCGCCGGGTTGGAGCTACGTTGCATCGTCTGGTGGAGCTGTCGAGGCGCTGGGTCGCGGTCTAGCTGTAGATCTCAAGCCACTT
Source organism: Shiraia bambusicola (assembly GCA_028220655.1). Taxonomy (NCBI): domain Eukaryota; kingdom Fungi; phylum Ascomycota; class Dothideomycetes; order Pleosporales; family Shiraiaceae; genus Shiraia; species Shiraia bambusicola. Next base: position 22,486 of record SSBG01000006.1, on the reverse strand, counting down.
CGTGTGAATGTGGTTTCTCCAGGGGCTATTCAAACGGAGTTGTTGAAGGACTGGTTGGTGCGGATAGGGGAGGATGCGGCGAAGAAGATGAGGGCGAATTATAGTTTGACGGATACATTTGGGCAGCCTGAGGATATTGCTGAGGCGTATGGATATATCATGAAAGACCGCTTTGCAAATGGCTCCATTGTGTCGTCTGATGGAGGAAGGCTGTTGTTGTCGCCTCATTGAGAAGATGGGTCTCAGGAGAGTTTTTTGACATTAGCGGCTAGAAAAATTCCGGGCAGCAGAATTGGCTTGCCTTCTGTAAATGGCATTGAAAAAAAAATCAATTAGACCGCTGTAACTTTGCTTGTTTGTATTTCAGGCTTCCGTACACTTTTTCTAAGTCAAATTGATGCCCAGGCCTCTCCGTTCCGCTTCGTCCTTGACATGCTTCCATTTTGAACAGTCAGTTAACAATGCTTTAAAACCACCATTCCTTATTTTTTGCACTTCCTCTTTGCTCCGCTTCATTTCATGCTCTAGCGCAATCTTGAATTTGAGGCCCAAGAACACAAAGACTTCGTCCATGCGATCAAATACTAGCTCAAACAGTCGTAGCCTTTCGCGTAGCGCAGGCTCACCAGTCAAACGCCATTCTGATAGTATTACACAAGCTGCTAGATATAGCGACGATCCGACATGGGCAGAGATCAATAGATCTATCGAGATTCTCGATGCGTCTTTGACAAGTTGTGCTGTGTTTTGCGCAGCTGCGATCGCCACAGTGACTGGTACGGGGGCACCCGGTGTTGGAGGACTAGTATATGAACGGTAATTCCTCAAATATCATCAGTTTGCAAAATAATCACAATCGGTGGCGAAGCAACTTACAGCATAATGCAAATACTATTTAGTATGACTTGGAGCCAGATGACGTGTGCGCGATCCTCTGGCGCTGCCTCAAAGACAGAACTTGCTTGTTGTGGTATCGCCATTCTGAACCTTACGAGATATGAATCAAGTTCTGAGCATTCTTCGGCGTATTCGGGAGTATTAGGAGAGGAGTGCAGGGAGTGCACCAGTTCTGAGACGCGGCCTAGGAGGATGTGCGCGATAATTATGTAGTGGAAGATGTTTAGTGGCGAGCGGGCTTCAGGTAAAGACACTATCAATTTGTCGAGGTTTCTCATGAAGGGAAGGTTTTTGTGAGGGCTGACATGCAGTTCGGGGTCCATATTTTGGAATAGCACATTTGCAAAGGGTAGGTCGATCTTGAAGTGCTTCTCTGAGATTCCTTGGGGAAAGCCCTTGGAAGTGAGTATAATCAGCACATGGGCTTGTGTATCCACTGATTGAAAATCTTACCGTTGGCCAAGCATGACTGCGATCCAAGAGAAATAATAACCAAAGAGTACGACGGCATTCCTCTTTCTCAACAGCAGTATTCACCTGGGATTCCTCCAAACTGCGAAGTTGGTCTCCATGTATAGGGTTATCTAGCAATTTTCCTTGTGTTGTCTCTCCATTTTCCGAATCCATGGCATTCATATGAAGAGCTACTACCTGCCGCCACGCTTTGCCAAGGAAAAGCCAGCTTGAAGAATAATCACCACATGTCCAAGCATAAAATATTAGCAGCATCGCAGCTTGAACCGTTCGCAACCCGCAATGTGGTAGGCGGTGCGTTACATCATAGTAGAATTTGGCCTGTTCGTACCAATCTTTCTGCCGCTGCTTGACAGAGATATCGGGATGGTACCGCGCCGTAACACAACATATACCGTACAAGATTAGCGGCGAGTCTCTTTGCAAAAAGCCACTCTGTACTTGTATCATGAAGCTTTTTCGATGGAAACAAGGGAACATGTGATATAGGTTATCGAAGAAGATTTCGACTAATTGCACGAGTGTCTTTGAAGATGGTAATAGGAAATTCTCCAGAAGGCCACTGTGATCGCTGTTATCTCCAGTAACTATGGTTTTTTCTGCCGAATCAGGGGTCGGATAAAACTGAAGATAATTTGGTGCTCCTGGCAACGAAGTAGTAAAGTCGATATCTGGGACTGAGCCGGGGGCTGCTAGCTCAAGATTAACGTTGAGTGTCATGGGCGCCCCCATAGCGCATCCCTCTGAGGGCTGAACATTATTTACGATATCGTGTTCTCTTCTTGCTGTTTGTGCTGTGTATACACAAGCACAGCCGAGTTTTCTACACGAAGAACAACTCGGTTGCTCAGCCTATCGCTACCTAGTCAGTTCAATAATCAGAGCAACTTGCCAAGTAACTTACGTCGCATTTCTTCTTCTTCTGTCGACAAGCTCTGCAAGCTTGTTTCCTCTTTGAGATCGAGGCTGGTATTGTGAGGGTCTGCATAGTTGTGCTGTTGATTGATTGAAGTCAGACGTCAAGGTGGTTGGTATGTAAGACAGCTCTACTTGCGGATACAGCTCGGAGTTAAGGTACGGGGCCGAAGTTACTTCTAGGGAAATAATTCATTACCTAATTTGAATATTATCTGTCACCCTGTTTTTTTAAGCGCTCAATCGAATCATCGCTAGAAAATGATACGAAGTAACATTCGATCATATATTGCTCAAGACCAAGATAGATATGACGTCATAAGAGACATCAGATTCCCGAATGATTCCAAGGTTAAATTATTGCCAGGTCAAGGCAAAGACGTTTCATTTCATATATTTGTGTCAAATTATATCTGCATACTGCAACGACAGGCTGTAATATACCATGTTCACTACCAACCTAGTAATCACTCTGTCCATACCCAGTATTACCACGCTGGCCGGACCCATAAGAGTCATCAGCGTTTTTGTCACGGTTTGAAGAGCTGTAGCCAGAGGCCGTGTTGCCAGATCCATACTGATTATCGTTGTCGTTGGATCCATAGGTAGATTTCTTGTTTCCAGACCCATACGAGTCCTCGTTGTCATTATTGTTGGAGCCGTAGCTGGACTTTTGGTTGGAGGAACCATAGGATTCAGTCTTGTCGCCATAAGACGATTTGTTGTTGCCTGACCCATATGAATCCTCGTTGTCATTCGATCCATAACTGGACTTCTTGTTGCTCGACCCGTACGAGTCGTTATCATCACTCTTGCTACCATAGCCAGATGATTTCTTGTTACCAGAACCGTATGTATTCTCGTTGTCATTCGATCCATAACTAGACTTCTTGTTGCCCGACCCGTACGAGTCATTGTCATCATTCTTGCTACCATAGCCAGATGATTTCTTGTTACCAGAACCGTATGAATCGTCATTGTCGTTCAAGCTCAACTTGCTCGTACCGTAGGTCTCGTCGTCATCATTCTTGCTGCTATAGCCCGACGACTTCTTGTTACCCGAGCCATAGCTGTCATCTTCATCGTTATTACGACCATATCCAGACGACTTTTGGTTGCTAGAACCATATGAACTCTCGTCGTTGTTGCTCTTGCCGTATCCAGAGGAAGACTTCTTAGATCCATAGGGGTCATTGTCATCTTTGTTCGAGCTTCCATAACTGCCAGACATCTTATTCGACCCATAAGATTCGTTATTGGTGGAGCTTCCATAGCTACCAGACGTGTTCTTGCTGCCGTACGAGGAGTCATCGTCGTCGTTGCCGTAACCAGATGACTTCTTCGAGCCGTAAGAGTCATTGCTATCGTTGGATCCGTAGCTGGACTTCTTGTTGGAAGAGCCATAGGAGTCGGTGTTGTTGTTACTGTTGTTGTTGTTGCCGTACCCAGACGACTGCTTGGAGCCGTAGCTATCTTCGTTGTTATTGGTGCTGTAGCCAGAGGACTTGGACCCATATTCGTCGCCGCGGTTACTGGTTCCATAGCTGGAGGTCTGGTCGTTCGAGTTGTAAGACATCTTTAATATAAGATATTCTGTCCAAGTAGCAAGACAAGTTGTATGCAGGTGTTGCGCAAGTAACCAAAGTATTGGTGGATGTAGAATTTCAAGACACAACAAACCTGGACCTCTTTATACCATCTTTTCTAACCACCCGAAAAGATCCTCCGCGATCATCGGCAGTTTGTTTTTACCCTGCCCCACATTGTAAAAACAAGCTCTAGAGCTCGCTGAGAGTGACGCACTGCTGCGCCACAGACGACCCTGCATCTCGGGCACCTCCGGATAAGCACTGGTATCCTGATTCCTGATTCCTGATTCCTGCTAAGTACCTAGTTATTACCTACCTGCGCGGCACAGCCACATCATCGTAAAACACCAGCATCGGTATTACCTAGATGAACTTCTGCAGCCATTGTGGTCTAGAATTCCCGTATCCAACACGAAATATAACTTATCATACCTGACAAAAATAAGAGGCTGCATTTGGCGCAACGTTTCTAAATGCGGCTGATATCAAGGTCAATGTCTACTAGGTTCCATGGCACCGACACCACCTGTGACCTGCATGGAGGGGCAGAAATCTCTAAGTTTGCCCAGGTATCTACTTGCCCGCAGGTGAGCACGGGCAGACCGATGATCTACAGGGAGCAGTTCAAAAGAAGCAATAATGCACTCCGTATTTATTGCATTTTGGAAAATCGTGGTTAAGATACATGACCTGTATGGGCATGTTTTCCTAGGCCCTGCAGTCGTTGCATAAGCGCGCTGCAGAGTTGGATTTCGAGGCGTGATAGTTCCAAGGTTACCTAGGCATGTAACTAGTTAACTGTACTAATACCCAGCCGGTCCGATTAACTATTAGGTATGAATTCAGGACCTTGGCAAGTTATCCAACAACTAATTACCGGTACTCACCTCCCGCACCAATAACAGGGCATATCGAGTCCCAGCTGAAGTGAGAGGCAAATTGATGACGCGGTAAGGGCAAAGAAGCGAATATAAACTGTAGCTTGAATCTAAAGGGAAACGTATATTAGTATTAGTTATCTAAGTGTCGCAACTGTGGCAGCGCTGATCTGATACCAGTTTGAAGGACATGATAGTACCTCCAGGTCTACCTATCGATGAGAGGTTGGGTGCGAGCGTTGTCGTCGCCATTACCAGCCGAATGTTCGTCCAACGAATAGTTGAATGCTTGACTGGAATTATGCGGCATCATAATTATGTCGAGTACATTGTTTTCTGATGCCTTGGCCTGAGCCTTTTGTTCTGGAAGAGCTGTGTGTCAGCTAAACGTCCGCTGAGCGATGGGCAGTAGGCGGTTCTGCAGTCTTCCACGATGAGCCGAGACCGTGGGCTGCCTGGCTCCAAGTGGAACACTTTCAGGTCCAATAGGCATTGCGCCCTCCAATCGATGCTACATTTCATCTTGTAATAAGGCGGCTACGATCCTGCTTGACAAGTGAACGATAACATAGGTAGCTCACCCAATAAGAACTTGACTGAACATATTTCCACGCCATTCTCAGTTCTCAGAGAGAGCATGGCGGCTTCTGTCTACGTTGGTGATTACAGTAGGGATTCCAAGTTGAACCCTGTCGAGAGAGCCAATAAGAGAGCTGGAATTTCCCTGATTCAACAAGTTGATTCGCTAGACTTTGGCAGGCGCTCAACTTCGCATACGGTATACCCACTGCATAGTCGAACTAGGCTTGCTCTCATGTGAACATGTCATTGTAGGATTTGCCAGGAACACCAGATTGAATTACTTGTAGACACAAATTTTATACTGGCAGGCACATAATAATAATCGCAGAGAATAGATAACTAATACCTGGGTAGGTAGAGTGTATCAAAGAATGTATAAGAAGTTCCCAAAGTATATCAACATGACTTCTGTGAAGAAGCAATCATCTAATACGCAACATAACATCACCAGGGCAAATAGCCGCCCAAACTAATCGATCATCAAGCTTATCGATGAAGCTTAAAGTAGCCCTTCCACAGCTGTACCAACTTGCCCTGTGGATCGTACTTCTGTGCAATCTTCTGGAGTCTCTTGTAGTTTTCCTTTCCATAGTTCTTCTGCACCTCTTGTTTGGCATTCGCATAATTCATGTACACAAACGAGGTGTGCACCTCGTACTCCCTGGCCTTGTTTTCGACATAGGCAATCAATTCACGCGTGGCGCCATCGACAAGCTCATCGTTCTGCGCCATTCTCCACGACGTTGGGAACGAGACCATGATCAACGGCCCGTTCGAAGGCTTTAGACCCATGGCGTTCCCGCCATTCTTCTGCATTGCCTGTAGAACGTTCAAGGGAATAGGCTGGAAAAGTATAGAGAATGTAATGTCGTCTTGCCCCTGCTTCTTCATCAAGTCAATATTTCGGCTCTCAAAGAGAGACATGACTTCGGCAAGGAATTTGTTGGAAAAGGAAGCAGAGAGGACGACATTGCCCCACGTCCATCGGCGGCCGTATGGCGTAGAAAGGGTTTTCAGGAATGTCGAGACTTCAGCTGCGACAGTTGAGTTGGCAGTGGCCGAGGGTATCGATTGGAATGGCTTAAAGACTGTAGGAATGCCCTCCAAAAGCGAAGGTACCGTGGCATGCAAAAGGCCTACATCAGCCGAGTATCCGCCACTGGGGTGATAGTTGATGCCAACAAAGCCCGATGCGGCTTTATCCACGGGCAGCCCTTGCATCGTAAGGTTCTGGAAGTGAGCGATGACAGTCGCGTTCGAGGTGCCCGGAAAGGAGAGGGAATTTTGCCAGATTCTCCCTTGCTCAAAGGCGACGAGATCGAAACGAGTCACAATGCCAAAGTTCAAGCCACCTCCACCCCGCAGCGCCCAATAGAGGTCGTTGTTCTCTCGTGGCGATGCGTTGACAACGCGGCCAGATGCGAGCACGACTTCGTACTGACGTACATTATCGCACGCCCATCCATACTGCCCTGAAAAATAGGAGATACCGCCACCGAGCGTCAGCCCGCTTACACCAACGTTCATGTCGCGCCCACCTACAACAGCAAGACCCATGGCCTCGACGGTTTCGGTGACGTTGATCCAGCGATTGCCGGGACCGATGGAGACTGTCTGTCGATCAGAGGAGACTTTGACATCGTTGAGATGTACCATATCAATCGTCACGCCATTTTCGATGCTGGAGCCACCGGCATAAGGAATATGGCCGCCGCCCTTCACTGTAAACGGGTAGTTTCCTTGCGTCAAGACTTTCATAATGGTCGAGACCTCTTTGGTGTTCTTGGGGGACACAAAGCATCGTGGCCGAGTCTCGAGCTGTTGTTCAGACCAGTAAGAGGTTGACTGGATGAAAGCTGTCGTGTTGGGAAGGGCAACCTTTCCTGTCAAGGCATCCTCCAGAGCGGCGCACTAAAACTACGTAAGTAGCAGGCATGCATGTGGGAGTTGAGTAGACATACCGCATCGCCTTGTGCGTACAGACTACTGTTAGTGGCCAGCGCTATCTCCCTAAGACTGTACGTCAGGATAATACTGAGGGTTCTGAAGTTGATAACCATGTTGGCTTGGTGTGTTGAGTGATATAGAGGTTGTACGCGCTGCCTGTCTGTAAAGGAAAACTGTTCCCCTGGTGCTGTAGATAAACATTTGTTCCCCAGACGGTAAGATTTTATATATCTTGCGCAATGCGGTCTTCCCGCAATCTTTTGTGGCGTTTGTACACAGTCATCTTCCTACGGTATATCAACACACAAAAGTGTGTCTCAGACATCTCTAGCTGTGGCGTTAGCAGAGGGGGGCCTGGACGAAGGATTAGTTGAAACAATACGAAAGTCATCAGCCAACCTTGGAAGTCTCAGTAGTTTATTTTAGTCTAATACGAGTTCATAAGCAGACTGGAGCGCCACTTGTTGGTAGTTAAGTGAAGGGCGTAATTTGGAATAATTAATTGATTTGTAGGTGGATGACTCGCTGGTCTGTGGTAGACCTTGCCTAGTAATCAATCTGTAGGTCGACTGTTCAATCCCTAGCCCAGAAAGGGGACTTTGGAGTGTCAGCTCTTCTAGATGCTTCCAATTTCCTATTGCAGTTACTGTCTGTGGTTGGTGGCCAAAGTGACTAGAGTCTACTGTGGACTCCATGGCGTTGTATGAGTGATGTTACGGAACCGCCGTAAACACGTGATTTTAGTTACCCACCGAAGCCCTCCCCCAACACTCGCACTCTCGCGGGCAAACTCAAATCTCTAAGAATGACTTCTTGCCTGCGATCATACTAGAATCTACATCTCGAGGAATCTAAAATGGAACTCTTGGAAACTTTGGGTATCTTTGATTCTTTGAGAAGCGAGCTCAGAGATATGAGGTAGTAGAAGGAAATTTATGGGTTCGCCACAAGAGGCGTTTGAGAATGACACATGAAGCTGACAAGGTATGCGGGGGCTAGCACTACGACAGGCACAAGTTTATGTGAGTATATTGTTGATTCTAATTTCTGCTGTTGTAGAGCTGACTATAATTCCGAGCTAACTAATCTGCCAAGACCAAAGCACGATAAGCGAAGCACGATAAGCGAACACAGTGCCTTACTACGTAATCAACTACCTACGGAGTAGATGAAGGCAACTAAGAGCCGCAAGACTGGCCGCATACGACACCTGGGCATGGCCAAATTTTACCAAGGGATCTCTTCACGCGTGTCGACGTCGAGGAACTTCCCTGAAGTAGTCTCCCGAGTTGCTGACTTGAGTATATCAATGATGCTACCGGCACACTCATTGCCTGAAGTGACGGGCAGGTCAATACCAGCACCAGTGGCCGCAGCAATTCCCATGTCTGTCGAGACGAATCTGTGCAGTCAGTTTTCAGCGCTGTTCTTCAATGCACGATAGACTTACCCTGGATGAACCGCAAAAGCGGTGAGTGCTGGATTGCCAACATGGAGAGTTCTACAAAAAAAAATTAGTCACAGCATTTTGATGTGTTATTTTTGATTGAAGCATACTGTGTGAAGAAATTCTGTGCGGCTTTTGACATGCAATAAGCAGCCGCGTACGGGTACCAAGGGAGCGGAGCGCCGGTGGAACCACCACGGCTCGAGATTGAAAGCCACTTTGGGGCGCTTGACTTGGACAAGAGCTTATTCACAGCCTGGAACAGCACAACGCCGGACAAGACGTTGACATTGAAGCTCTCTTGGAAGGCCTTGGGGTCTGCAATCTCGAGGGGGCCGGCGCCAATGGAGATGCCCGAGTTGGCGATGACGATGTCGATGTAATGGATTCCAGCAGCCTCGATAGCTTCGACGGCCTTTTTTGGATCCGAAAGGTTCGTGTTCTCGACACCGACAAGCAATAAGCGCGAGCCGCTTCCTGCGGGCAACTTCTTGAGTTCTTCCGCCTTGGGAGCCTTGGGATCACGAAGGGTTCCAATAACAACGTGATCCGGATACGAGAGATAAGCCGCAGCTAGTGCCTTTCCGATGCCTGTAGCGCAAAGGTGTGAGGGTGGTGAGAATAGCAAGTAGGTGAGGTAATCTGGAACATACCTCTGCCAACGCCGGTGATGAGGACTACTGTTGGAGCCATGATGCGAATTTTGCTGCTGAATTTTGTTGCTGAATTGGTCTGCTGAATTGGTCTGCTGAATTTAGTTGCTGAATCTGCTTGCCTACTACTTTCTGGGTGTCGAAATGGTGGCCGTGTTATAAGGACCGGTCACAGAGCACCCAGCACTGTGGTTTCAAAGGACAATTGTCAGCAAGGGTTCGGTGATTAGGTAGGCAATGATTTGATTTCAAATCGGATTTGGCTCACGGACGAAAAGCTCGGAATACCTTTATTGAGGCGGCACTGCCATTGTCCACGGGTAGTTACATGCATGTGACGGATCTGGACTAGTCCCATGCACTACGATAATCCAGGATTCCAGGTATTACTACCTGCACCCAGCTGCATTGTTGTACTCATTGCTTCCAAGGTTGCTGAACACGAACGAGGGCTCCAACTCTGCCGAGACATGTCAGCCCAGCACCTATGCCGACTTGTTAACGGTCGAGAAATGCTCCTTTGATGGATGTTTGATGTCTCACACACGGCACAGTGTCTTTGCCCTAACTATTCCACCACTTCTTACTTGCAATCGTGGCTGCTATCTGCCTCTGCTCGGTCAAAAATGGGCCTCACAACAACAGCCTTGGTACTGACTGCGCTCTATCTGGTCGGTCTTGTTGTGTATCGACTGTATTTGAGCCCTCTTGCCAAATTTCCTGGGCCAAAACTGGCAGCTGCCACAAACTGCTACCAAAAGTACTTTGACCTAGTATCCAAGCGTCATGGAGGTCAGTTACCCTTGGAAATCAAGCGCATGCATGAGCGGTATGGGCCCATTGTGCGAATCGCACCAGATGAACTCCACATCGACGACCCGGAATTCTGGCAGGAAGTGTATTGCGGCAATAGCACAGCAAGGCCAATAGACAAGCAGGAAAAGCTGCAGCACCGCTTTGGTCTTCCTGGTGCCGTTTTCAGCACTCCCGGAGCCGAACTGCACCGCTCGCGCAGACAAGCCATGGCAGGCTTCTTTTCCCGCCAACGCTTACGCGAGACCCAGAACAGAGTCAATCACCTCGTTGACCGCGTCTCCCAACGTGTATCGAGAGAGTATGCTGGCTCCAATCGCGTCCTCGATATCGGCGATATGTTTTCCTGCTTGGCGGTTGACATGGTCACGGAAGTGTGCTTCCGTCGCTGTACCAACTGCACAGAGTCGCCAAACTTCCAAGCGCCGCTGGTAGTCACCATCATCAATAACATCTGGTTGAGCCACTGGAATGCGCACTTCAGACCTCTGCTGGCTTGGATTGAACGGCTTCCAGACATCTTCATCGTTGCTTTGGCACCTCAAATCAAGCCCATCTTGGATCTTCGGCGCAGCATCAACCAGCAGGTTGGCGAAATACTCTTAGCAATGGACAAGTCTTCCATTGGTACCAAGGACTTTCGCGGCTCAGGTCACGATACTATTTTCGATGAAATGCTTGCATCCAAGCTTCCAACCAAGGAGCTTTCGTTCGACCGCCTGTCTCAAGAGGCCATGGCGCTGACCACTGCGGGTGTGGAGACAGTGAAAGCCACCATTGCCTTTGCCATGTTCCACTCTCTGGAGAACCACGCTATCGGAGCCCGTCTCAAGGCAGAATTAACAGAGGCAATCCCCGATCCTACAATCATCCCGCCTTGGGCTGAGCTTGAAAAGCTTCCCTACCTGACAGCCGTTATCAATGAAAGTGAGTCATCAAATGATTAGCTAATCGTGTAGAAGCTGATAGAATACAGGTTTGCGTTTGAGCTATGGTACGACACAACGTAGCCCCAGAATCAACCGATTGCACGCTCTGCAATACGGACAATGGATCATCCCAGCTGGGACCGCAGTAGGCATGGACTCTTACCACATGCACACCAACGCAGATGTCTTCCCGGATCCTCTCTCCTTCCGTCCAGAGCGATGGCTGCATAATCCAAAAGGCCCAGATGGACTCCAGCCATTGACCAACTACCTCACCAGCTTTGGCGCCGGTTCCAGGATATGTATCGCCATGCACCTGGCTTACATGGAGCTTTTTGTGGCACTTGGTGTCATTTTCCGCCGTCATGATCTGCATCTTTTTGAGACTGATCAATCGGACGTGGAGTTCGCTCTGGACATGGTAGCGCCGATGCCACATCGGGGCAGCAGGGGTATCAGAGTGACGGTGAAGTAGTAAAAAAAAAACATGTAGGGCTTCAATGCGCTGTACAATTCACACAGTAGCCCTAGTTTAGCTAGTGCTTGATACACTGCCTTGAATTGGCTCGTTTTGCACCCAGTGCATCATCATGTGCATACCTTGCCCTACGTGAAACTCAGGTCGAGGACCACCACAAGCCACTACTCTCAGTAATTAATGCATGTCACAGGCCTATACTGTACCCCCTAGCACCTCTTCATGTCCAGTCATACCTTTGAAAGAAACACGTTGGCCAAGACGGCTTCTAGTGAGATTGCATCTAATCCCAGCCACGTCCACGGACAAGACTAGTTACAAAAAGAAACAAATTCCAACACACGAGCTGCATGCACATGGCAAGAAGAATGACCCCGCTTACCCCAAGCATGCAAGTAAGCATGTTACGCAGGACCCACTTGGATATCGTGGGGGCGAAAGATCTCTGATCGCCGGTAATGTAGTCGTGTAGGCTTCCCGCGTGCCTGATTGATAGAAAAGGCATGTGCTTATATGCATGCTGGATGCAAAGGACGCAGTTTCTTCATGGGCCGTTTGGTCTCGGGTGCCACCTGATGGCGATAGACGTTTCGGCCACAGAACAAAAACAAAAACAAAAACAAAAACAAAAACAAAAGCTAAAAATGGATGTGCACAAGAGCTTGTCGACACAAATGGTTGATGGCACAAGAGTAGATTGGGTAAGAGATTTGAAATCAAACTTCACCACGGGCTTGTCTGTTCATTCCCTACATGTCGTGCGCCTAAAGATAGAGAAAGAGAAATGTAAGCCAACAAATCCATTCGACACACTACCTCTTCGTTTTCTTCCCGCTAGTACCTTTGGTCGGAGCCATGACGCGATGGAGAAACTCAGCCTGCTTCTCAAACACCTCCAAGGATCCGCCACCAGTCAGAATATCCATGTGCGCCCTGTCCTTTATCGTCACAAACTCCTTGGGCCCTGTGATGGCGTCGTAAATCAGCCTTCTCTGCAGCTCCGGTGGCGAAATCTCATCGTTTTCGCCCGTCATGAGTAGAGCGGGCGTGGGATCGACAAACTGCATAAGCGCCATGGGACGGAACGCAGCAATATTGTAGTAGGTCTGCAGCGTGGTTCGAGGGATAAAGCTTGGCTCAATGGTGGCGTGGCGCTGGATGATACCTAGGACATCCTCCTTCTGGTAGCCGGTGCCCAGGCCGGCTGGTTGCTCGCCAGTCTCAGTCAGCAGTGGCAAGTACATGCCCGGGTTTCCGGCTAGTTGCGACTCTCGGTCTTTCATCGCTTTGGCCAGAACCTGCTTCCACTTTGAGAACTCCCAGGTGGTGGTAGCTGCGCAGGCTACGACGGCTTTGGCTCGTTTGTCGAGGGCAGCGGCACAGAGGGCAATGGCACCGCTGAACGAGTAACCCCAGAACGCGATTCTGTCGGGGTCAACCAAGTCTCGCCTGTGCACCTTGAGATACGTGAGGGCGTCATGGTAGTCCTCCATGTTCTTTTGAGGCTGGGTGTCGTTGCGTGGCATGCCATCGCTCGTTCCAATGCACCTTGGATCGTAGCCCAAGACAGTAAAACCAGCCGCATTCAGATATTGGCCAGCTTCGAAGATGATCATGTCCTTGGTGAGGTTGAAACCTGGAGTCATGATAATGGCGGGTCCCCGTGGAGGGCCGGCGAAGAGCCAGCCACGAAGCGTGAGCCCGTCCAGCGTCTTGAATTCGACATCTTCTTTGATGGGCATGTTGATCATGTTGTCCATGGAACCCATTGTGATGAGATGACCTCTTTAATTCGCGAGTTCGTGTAGGCGAGTGTTGACACAATGTACTACACTTTGAAGACGTGGAGTACAGACGTAGCGCCGAAGGTGAGACATAGGCATCATCACTGTTTGCCAATGCCAAGTATACACTTGTATGCACACGCATGCAAGCAAGTGTAATAGCGATGCACACCCCCGATGAGACAACAGAGCTTGTAGCCGACACGAGTGAGCATTGCGTGCCACAATCATGGCCGTAATATGTGAGCTTATGTGCAAGCGCCTGATGGGCTATGTTACTCGTATGTTTTTCAGCGAGCAATAAACGTCTAGTTGAGAAGTGAAGATAACAGCAGTATCGACGGCTCTCATCTATCTCACCCATCCCCGCACGCTGCAAAAGCAGACCGATTTTTTTATCCAAAAAGTCTTGTACGTGCCACAATGTTATCTGAATCGAGCCGCTCCTCAGAAAGTGATGACAATGTCGCTACATCGAGTATCAGCGACAAATGCTCCAGCGGCGATGGCGTAACATCCATACAGCATCATGGGACACAGATACCCATTGCGGTTGTGGGAATGGGATGTCGTCTTCCAGGTCACAGCAGCTCCCCGACTGCCCTATGGGAGATGCTCGAACGAGGAGGTGTGGCCAAGAACGAACCACCACCTTCAAGGTTTTCCTTGGCTGGTCACTATGACAAACAAAACCCCGGACGACCTAGGACCATGAAGTCGCCTGGTGGCAAGTTCATCGAAGACGTGGATCCGGCTTTGTTTGACGGCCAGTTCTTCAATATCAGCCGTACAGAATGTATTTCCATGGATCCACAGCAACGGCAGATGCTCGAGGTGGCTTATGAGTGTCTCGAAAACAGCGGTGCGCCAATCGAGACTCTCAGTGGTACCAACACAGGTGTGATTGTCGGAACCAACTTCGTAGGTATGTATTGCAGATTCTTGGTCAAAAGCCAAGGTTGCTAAGGACTTCTCTCCAGATTATGGTGCTATTCAGCATCGAGACCCAGAGAACAGAGCCGAGTCTGTCATGATCGGGCTGGCTCCCGCTCTTGTCAGCAATCGTATCAGTCACTTTCTCAACGTACACGGCCCAAGCATGACCGTAGATACAGCCTGCTCAGCGGGACTTGTGTCATTGGACGTTGCATGTCGCTATCTCAATAGCTTCCAGACGGATGCAGTACTAGTTGGAGCAGTCAACTTATGGCTCAGCCCTGAGCACAATGCTGAGATTGGCATGATGCACGTGGCACAGTCTGCTTCAGGATTATCGAAGAGCTTCGACGCAGCAGCAGACGGCTATGCTAAAGCAGAAGCAGTAAATTGTTTCTTCTTGAAGAGACTTGACGATGCGGTGCGGAACGGGGATCCGATTCGAGCCATCGTCCGGGGCACAGCCGTGAATGCATCGGGGCGAACTAACGGTATTGCAAACCCCAACCCAGAAGCACAGGCTGCTGTTACAAGACAGGCACTAAAGAACGCGGGTATCAAGGAGGAAGATTTCTCCAAGACGCGGTTCCTCGAAGCTCATGGCACAGGCACTCTCGCCGGCGACCCGATCGAAGCCAAAGGTGCAGCATCGATCTTCAGCAAGGGCCGCGAAGCCGGCGACGAGCTTATCATCGGGTCAATTAAGGGCAATGTTGGCCACTCCGAGCCAGCAGCAGGGCTTTCGGGTCTCTTGAAAGCCACTATGGTGGTGGAAAAGGGCATCATTCCGGGCACGCCAACATTTCTCAAGCCAAACCCCAACATTGACTGGAAGAACCTGCGTCTCAAGGCCAGCCGAATGTCGATGCCCTGGCCAAAGGTCGACGCAGACAACGTCCGACGGGCAGGCGTGAATTCCTTTGGATATGGAGGTGCCAACGCTCATGCCGTGGTCGAGAATGACGCTCGCGGGCTGTCCCAGCACGTCTCGTCATACAAGCAGGTGACAAGCGACTTTTTCGATGACGATGATGACGAAGACGCGTATGATGATGATGAGGACGACGACGACGACGAAACACGAGCTACTCCAACATTGCTATTCTTCTCGGCCAACGATCAATCGTCGCTGGACGAATACATCAAGAGATTCAGCTCTCACTTGCAAAATCCCCTGGTCTCCCTCGAGCTCGGCGACTTGGCTTATACCCTCTCGGAGCGGCGAAGCAGGCATTATCAGGGCGCCGTGGCCATCACTCGTTCCAGCCCGCAGTACATCAACCAGGAGACGTTGATCCGCGGCAAGCGCCTGTCGACTGCGCCTCGCGTTGCCTTTGTCTTCACTGGCCAAGGTGCCCAGTGGCCCACGATGGGTGCCAATCTGATCCGGTATTTCCCCTTGGCCAAGAGCACAGTCGAGTACCTCGACAGCGTCCTTCAAAGCCTGCCAAATCCGCCGCAGTGGTCGCTCTTGGAGGAGTTGGCGGCCAGCCGGACTGTCGAGATGCTGCGGCAGCCTGAGTTCTCTCAGCCTCTAGTCACGGCTCTGCAGATTGCCCTCCTCCACGTTTTAGAAGAATGGGGCATCTTCCCCGAGGCAGTTGTGGGCCATTCGTCTGGAGAAATCGCAGCCGCCTACGCTGCCAATCTCTTGAGCTCCTCGGACGCCATCAAGGTCGCCTACTACCGCGGGCAATCGTCCAAGAAAACACCATCCGCTGCTGCTGTGGGCATGCTTGCTATCGGCATCGGCGAGTCGACTCTTGCGCCATATCTCAAGCACAAGGGAGATAAGATTCAGATTGCCTGCTACAACAGCCCCAGCAGTTTGACTCTGTCCGGGCCAGTGTCGGAGCTCGAGGAGATGCGTGACTGGATCCAGGCTGATGGCCATTTTGCAAGGCTGCTCCTTGTCGACCTTGCATACCATTCCGACTACATGGCAGAGATTGGCGAAGTGTACGAGGGTATGCTGCATGACGACGGCTTGTTCCAGAAGTCAGCCACGCCCAGGCCCAAGACGCGCAAGCCCGTTGCCATGTTCAGCTCTGTGACAAGCGCGGTAGTCGATCCAGACACGACACTCGATGCCGCATATTGGAAACAGAACATGGTGTCGCCCGTGCAATTCGCGTCGGCCACGGCAGAGCTTCTCAAGCAAAGCAACATCGATTTCTTCATCGAGCTGGGTCCCAGCAACGCGCTGGCGGGCCCCATCGCGCAGATCAAGAAGGCCTTGGGCAAGGAAGGTCAGTATCTCTCGGCTCTGAAGCGAGACAATGATCCGACCATGCCCATGTACGAAGCTGCAGCTCGGCTGTTTTTGGCGGGTGACCAACAAGTTCGTCTGGCCAAGGTCAATCGGGTCAATTCGCAGACGTCAAAGGTTATTGTTGATCTGCCCAACTATGTCTGGAATCACTCGACACGTTATTGGCATGAGGCCCGCGCGAGCAAGGAATGGAGATTCAAGAAATTCATTAACCATGACTTGATCGGTTCCAAGGTCAGCTCCGTAGCATGGAATGCTCCCATCTTCAGAGGTAACATCAAGCTTGCGCACTTGCCATGGCTGAGGGACCATAGGTTGGGCACTGATGTCGTGTTCCCAGTGCGTTGAACTCTTTCTCTCCTTCCACTTCTTCGGCTAGTCTTCTTGTTTACTGACTTTGTGCACCCTTTAGGCTACAGGCTATATCGCCATGGCTGTCGAAGCCATGTACCAAACGGTAATGGTCGTCAAATGGAAGAACAACGCTCCAGACCGTTATCGCTTCAAGCTGCGTGATGTGAAGTTACTCCGCGTCCTACCCCTCACTGAGGATAGAGAGACGACAGTGTCCTTGACCCTCACTCCAGTCAGAGCAAGCTCGATTGGTTCGTGGTATGAGTACCGGATGTGCTCAGAGCAAGACGGAGTGGACGTGGACGTCATCTACAGCACTGGCATGATATGTGTGGAGACCGACTACAAGGATTACCCCAAATCTGTCGAGCCACTGGAGCTCGCCACAAGCGCACGGCTGTGGTACAAGACCATGGCAGAAATGGGCTACAACTTTGGGCCATCCTTCCAGAAACATCTCATGATTGAGTCCACCATGGGCCAGCGGCAGAATCGATCAACTATCAGCCTAGTGCCTCCCCCGTCCCAGCCCGAGGGTCAGTCCTGGTACCCACTTCATCCAGCTGTGTTGGACGGGTGCTTCCAAGCCACTACTCCTTCTCTCTGGAATGGCCACCTGCCTCAGGCTGGTCATCCAGCCCTTGTGCCCAAGGCTATCGACAGCATCATCATTGAGTCCGGGGCTGTACGCAAATCGCGTGCCTCAACCGAGGGCATTGCCTACGCGTCTGCGCACTACCTAGGCGCTGGAGACGTCGAGAATGCACGCAACTACAGCGCCAACGTTGATCTGTACGACCCTCAGGATGGTGCGCGGTTGTTCCAGATGAAGGGCCTAGCATGGACCGAGATGGAGACGAGTGCCGAGGAGAAGGTCCCTCACCAGTTCATGCACGTGAAGTGGAACGCTGACATTGACATGCTCATAGAAGGCGAGCCGACTTTGAGCACGACATGGCTGGGCTCCAAGACGGTGCAGCAGGTCATTGATTTAGTAGCGCACAAGCACCCGGAACTTAGCGTCCTGGAGGTCAACATGAGTACGCTGGATGGCTCCAATCTCTGGTTAGAGCAAGGCGAGGACGAGACCGACAACCCCGTTCGAGCCGGCTGCTCGAAGTATCACTTTGCCGTCCGCGATCCCAAGACCTTGATCCAGGCCCAGGAACGATTCAACTCATGTGCCATCAGCCCGCAGTTCCATCTGGTCATGAATGTCACCAAGCCCGTGACGATTGCTGAAAAAGACAGTATTGATCTTGCCATCATCAACCCTGGACAGGACGACTTGGGCGAAGTAGAGCCATTCATCCAGAGTCTAGCATCGTCTGTCCGTAACGGAGGATTCATCGTATCGAACGCGTTCAGCCAAATCGGCTCCCTTGGGAAGACGATTCATCTGAGCAACGGCGTAAGTATCTGCCGCGTAGAAAAGCAGACAGAAACCGCCTTGTCCATCAACGTGGAAGCCGAGGTTGCCCCGAGAAACGTGACTCGTATCAGTCTTCTAGATGGTGCTGCTCAAGACTCCATCTCAGAGGAAGTGTCCAAGGTATGCGACAATCTCGCGACCCAGAAGTGGCTTCTCGGGTCCTCTTCCGACCCTCTGGAAGATATCTCCTCCAACATTGGCATCGTAATTATCCTAGACGAGCTCTTCTCGTCCGTCATGGAGGGCATCGACGCGAAGCAGTGGGAGCTGCTCCAGCACCTTGCCAAAGTGCAGCGCCCCTTACTCTGGGTCACGAGCAGGAATACCGACCCCACGCGAGCTGCCGCCGTTGGATTCCTGGCCACGATCCGCGCTGAGGAACAGGTACCATTTTTCACACTCGACGTCGAAACCAGCACTGGAAACACAGCCATCGATGCTATCTCGGCCTGTCTTGGGCGGGTATGGAACATGACATCCGCAAACACGTTCGACCCACGTACAAGCACGGACTACGACTTTGTGGAGCGCGGCGGTATCGTCCTCGTCAGCCGCGTATATAGAGACAGCGACCTCACTTTCGGCCAGAGCAACAATCACAGCGACAGGAAGACCGACATCGTTGACCTACACAAGAGTGATACCATGATCAAATCTCGCTGTGAGAGGGTAGGCAACCTGGACTCTGTGCACTTTGGTGAGGTGAATGCGGAGCCTTCTCTTTTGGCCGATGGTATGGTCGAAGTTGAAATCCATGCGGCTGGTGTCAGCTACAAGGATGTAGTCGTCACTCGTAAGTAACACCTGGATCCCATGATAGAGTGATGTGTGCCAATGCTAACGCTACCATAGTGGGTACGGCTCCTGGCGACGAAACCGCTTTGGGCCAAGAAGCTGCAGGTGTAGTCACCAAAGTAGCTCAGGGAGTAACGGGGCTATCAGTTGGGGATCGTGTTGTGGTTTTCGACAAAGGATGCTTCGCGAATCGCATTCATACCAGGCCTTCTCGCGTCCACCGCATCCCTGACTCTATGACATTTGAGGAGGCAGCGACGATGCCGACCGCCTACATGGCTGCTATCCACTCCCTCTTAGATCACGCTGGCTTGTCCGCTGGCAAGAGCGTCCTCATCCAATCGGCCGCTGGTGGCGTAGGTATTGCCGCCATCCAGATCGCTCAGTCCGTAGGCGCAGAAGTGTACGCCATGGTGGGCACGAGCGAAAAGAGGGAATTCCTCAAGTCAACATTCGGCCTGGCAAGTGATCACATCTTCTACTCGCGTGACACTGACCAGATCCTGTCTGCTACCAATGGCAGAGGCGTGGACGTTATTCTTAGCTCTTTAACCGGTGACATTCTGGATGAGTCGTTCCAAATCCTTGCTAACGGAGGCATCATAGTGGAGCTTGGCAAGAGAGACGTTTTGGATCGGAACAGCTTGCTATTGGCGCCTTTTGACCGCAGCGTCTCCTTCAGAACTGTCGATCTCTCCCCTGAGGAGGCGACTGATTCTCTCGTAGCAGGTTTAATGTCGAAGCTATTTGGGCTCATCGAGGGAGCCTCCATCAAGCCCATCACACCAGTCCATAAATATGCCTGGACTAATATACCCGCTGCCTTGCAGTTCTTGCGGCTAGGAACCCACATTGGAAAGACTGTGCTAACACAGGAGAGTGAGGTCAAAGCTCCGGTAAGTCTTTCTGCTCAAATAGCAATCCCGTTTGGAAACGAGTTGAAGACAGGTTTGCTGACTTGAGCGAATGAACAGATTCGACGAGCGCCAAAGGGCCTCGGCCTCCGCGCTGATGGCTGCTATCTCATCGCCAGCAGTCTCCGCGGTCTCTGCGGAGGTCTTGGCATATATCTAGCTCAGCAAGGCGCAAAGCACCTCGCCGTCATGTCGCGTAGCGGCTATGCAGACGAGAAATCAAGGCTTGTAATTAAACAGATTAATGCCCTTGGCTGCCATATCGATCTCCTGACAGCAGATGTGACGAATGCAGACGCCGTCACAAAGGCTATGCAGCAGACAACCGTCCCCGTTGTCGGTATCATCCAGGGTGCCATGGTTCTTCGGGTAAGTTGAAGTACTGCTAATCGCATTGCGGAGACATTTCATACTCTAAACAGTACGCATTAGCTGATCAGCATTTTACAGGATCGTCCCTTTGAGTCCATGACACTTACTGAGTACCACGAGGCTCTGCAGTGCAAGATCCGCGGAACATGGAATCTGCATAATACTGCTAAGTCGCTCAGGCTAAAGCTCGACTCCTTCACCATGCTCTCGTCTCTCTCTGGTATCATTGGACACGTCGCCCAAGCCAACTACGCTGCCGGAAACGTCTTCCTTGACGCTTTTGCCGCCTGGCGTCGGGCCCGCGGACTGCCGGCCTGTTCCATTGACCTGGGCATCAGCGAAGACTCCGGCGTTATCGCGGAGAGCGCCAAGCTGCAGAGCTCGACCGAGAAGCGTATGTTCCGCAGCCTCAACGAGGGCCAACTGCGCAAAATCCTCTACTTTGCCATGCTCCAGCAGAAGATCTCTCCGTCGGCTAGCGAGGTTGGCACTGCCGCCGAGCTGGCTTTTAGCCCCATGGTGACGGGCTTGACCTTCCCGCAGCCCGACGACTCAGCCCTCAGGGGCGATGCGCGATTCGCGCCTCTCTTCAGCAGCAACGAGGGGTCCAAGAATCTGAGATCCAGCGGCCAGAATGCAAACGCTGACATCCAAGCGTTCTTCCTCCTGCTGCGCACCGAGTCAGCCGATCTCGCCTCGAGACTGAAAGCTCTCATCGAAGTCATCAACGGGTGCTTCATGCGTATTTTGCGGCTCGATGACCCCATGGATCCGGAAAGGCCCATCAGCGTCTACGGGACAGACTCCTTGGCCGCTGTTGAGGTCCGTAACTGGGTAAGGACGGAGTTGGGCGCCCTTGTGACGACTCTGGACATTATGACTGCTACATCTTTGACGTCCTTCTGCGACAAGATTCTTGCGAAGCTCTTGGTAGCAGAAAAAGCTAGCTGAGTGATCAAATAGTTGGTTGTAAATGGTTTGCATGGTAAAGACACCTAGAATGTGCTGGTTCAATGAGAGGTACTGGGTGGTCAGAATATAGCTGGTCGTTGTCTGATGGTGAAGAAAGGATGGACGTGGGAGATTACGTATTTTGGGGAGGCGTCAAGGATACGGAACCGGGGTTGGATAAACAATTTATTACTCGTAGTCAATTGAGGAGATATCTTGAAAGAACCGATACGCACCAAAATCATGATTATCTGAGACTGTAGGTCGACCTCATTCTGCGACGTGGGTTTGTAAAGATTGTAAGGCGTTTCGGGCTTCTGTCGCACTAGTTAACGAGTTAGGTCACGTGAGCTTGGATTATGTCATACTCGGAGAAGGGAAGTTCGCCAAAGAGAAAAAAGATGGGGATTAATCCAAGCACAATCACGCTGCATCAGAGGTACTTAGCTACAGCTCACGTTGCACCCCTGTGTAGCTCAGTCTTATCCTCCCGGGCTGGGCTGGACTAGTTGGGCTCGGTAGACTCCCTGACCTTGTCTTTACTCTTCAACCTTAAGCAGGCCTTATAGGGATTGGGGAGGTCGGCGTTAGGGTCAGCGTTCTTGCCATGCAGATAAACAACTATAAAGAGGGAAATAATAACCTATTTATTAGTAATAACTAACGATATACGACTAAGGAAACAGCCTATAAGATTAAGGGGAAGTAACCTATAGGATAGCATTAGTTTTAGCGTATATAAGGAGCCTAGAGGATCTAGATCTCTATTATTAATTTAATTATAACTACTCTATTTAATAGTAACTATATTAAGGTCTTCTATATCTTTAGTAGAGTATATTAAGTTTAGGTTATAAAGGTTATAGCTATATAAGTCTTAGTAGTTACTTCTTTACTTATTACTTAACTAGGATATAATTAATATAGTATATATAAGCTAATCTATTTAGAAGAGAGTAAGTTATGTATTTAAGAGCCTTTAGGTATATTTAAAAGGCCTATACACTATTATAGTTAGGATAGTTATAGGTATTAATATTTAATATAGTTTATAAGTAAGTTACTTACCTAAGT
>SSBG01000058.1:122247-164014 GCA_028220655.1 Shiraia bambusicola | reverse complement strand
TGGATATGATCTCATAGGCACGCCGAATAACAGTATTGAAGCCCACAACTCTATCGGAAAAGTTGAGCGCTACCATACTACGTACTGTTATTCGGCGTGCCTATGAGATCATATCCAACGAAATCGGCAAAACAACAACGCCAGACCACGCTTTGCAGGTGGCTGTCAAAGCTGTCAACGACACTGCCGGCCCAGACGGACTTGTCCCCACGCTGTTAGTGTTTGGGACCTACCCACGATTGTCAAAGTCATCCCCTCCATCACCATCCATCACGACGCGTGCAAACGCCATCAACAAAGCCATAGCGGAGATCCGAAAGATCAGAGCGTCGCGACAAGTCGCGGACGCACTAGGTAGTCTGTGACATAGCCTATGCCACAGAAGCACTTTCCGGATTTGGATAGTTCTATTATTAGTCTTAAGACTTCACGTATTACACTTTCCATAACAGGCACAGTTACCATAAGTTACAAGTGTTATGCTACTGCACCTTCATTCCTCTTCGTCCTGATTCTCCAGCCACTTAATCAACTTGGCCACCTTGCCTTCATGCAAACCCTGATCACACGCTTTGCTATACAGGTGTTGGAACAACTTCGTAAAGACAGCGTAGTATTCAGGACATCTGAATGGATATGCTATACTATACTTGGACTGAATATCCTCACGATTCAGTGGTTCATCCCGGTAAGTAGAGTAACTTACGGAAAATCCTTTTGCCCGATCCGTGCGCCAACTAGCTGGATCCATCCCTACCTAGGCATATGCAGCACCGTGACTTAGGGCACCACCTATCCATCCACGCAGAATGGACTAATTCTGCGACTCCTAAACAAATACAAACCCCCTCGCACTACGCCGTAGCCTCCATAAAGACATCGAGTAGATTTCTAATGTATTCTTTTCGTTGCATCTTGCAAGTAGGGCGCCCACTGAGTCACGACGGCATTCAAGCACACGCATGGGTCATATTTGTAGCAATCAGAGCAGACACCTTTGGTTGCCCTGCTTCACTACTTAAAGAGGATTCCAGACTGACATACCCTACCAAAGGAGACTTGTGTCCAATCAAGTCGTAGCCTAAGCCGCCCGGCTTACTGCACCTTTTTGGTAGCTCGGGTCAAGTGGTAAAACTCAGAGCTTAATTAGAAGAGAGATAAAAATAGGGCATGTACTCAATTAATAACAAACGCCTATATCCAATCAATGTTGCATCCCTCGGTGATATCCTCCACGTTTGGAGGAAGAGCGGGTGCATATCAGCGGCAAATAGACTTCGACCCCGAGCGCGTAAGCACCACGCCATAGTAAGCAGTTTGTTTAGCCAGCAGTATAAATATAGCAAACACCTCCATCTTTCTATTTGTTGATCAGACAACCTCGAACCTTTTATAATCGCCGTCTTCAACTTGCGCAATTTCTTTCACTATCGTTTAAACAAACTCACTAAGACGCTACCTCTCTACCACTATGTCCAAAGTCTAGAAGAAGTTCGAGAAGCACCTCTTTGACAGTGGGAACTAGAAGAAGCTTTTCGACAACCACAGCCCAGGTCAACGTGTCTACCCACCGAACACTAAAATGCAGAACGCAGAGCACCAAGTACGAATTGACGCGGGCGAGACTATAAACGGCTACAAAAACGTCTGTCTCCAGGTTAACAGCGAA
This sequence comes from Shiraia bambusicola, assembly GCA_028220655.1. Classification (NCBI taxonomy): domain Eukaryota; kingdom Fungi; phylum Ascomycota; class Dothideomycetes; order Pleosporales; family Shiraiaceae; genus Shiraia; species Shiraia bambusicola. The sequence continues at coordinate 162,345 of SSBG01000058.1, read as the reverse complement.
GCGACAAACACTGCACTTAAGAAGTATGTCAGCAAATATGGAACACACTCCAATGTTGCAACTGCCAAACTTCCGGTAGATGTACCAGACGAGAAGCAGGAGGAGGTGGTCAAGGATCTGGTGGCAAATTTTAGGACGAAATTCTCCTCAAAGATCGGTTGAATGTGAGCTAAATTCCCCTCGAAAGCATGAAATCTCTGACAGTCTACCCTAGTGTTACATAAAACGATTCTATCAGATCAGTTCTGCCTGAAGGCAGGTAGATGATTCAAGCTGCATCCTCAGATCGGCTTTCGGTAGAAGGTTTGGTACAGTTTAGATTTCCCACCGACCATTCTATCAGATTATCTTCGAATATGAATCTATGCTTTCTCACGAAAAGGCCAAATATGCTGAATCTCTTCCCTTGTCATGTTGAATTCGTTGCTCCTACGCATAATCTCTTGTAACAATTCCGTGTTCATTCGTTGCCGCTCTGTAAAGTCAAGCTGCGGAGATATCCAGCCCTCAGAGTCGGTGCTGAGAAGCTTTCTCGCTAATCCTTGAACTCGATGAAAGTCGCGGTAGTCCTGAAATTGCTGGTCATGCTTTCGGATATCCTCCTCACTGAAGCTGAAAGGGCATTCACCTGGGAATCCCAGTACACTCCAGGCGTCGGCAAACTCAATTAGACAGGCACGGAGTGGTATCACACCCTCTTCGCATACCTCTCCACACCGAATGAAGAGCTCCCGCGTGAACTGCGGCATAAGAAGGGCATGATGTGCCCGTAGGTGTTGATTTGCAGTGCTGAGTTCGTAGAACTTGGACATTTTAGTATCTTCAAATTTGAGCTCGGCGAGCTTCTTGTCATTGGCGTCCATATCTTGATAGTCCTGCGGCAGCTTCGGTTCTTCTGTTAAGCCTAGAACATAATCATCATCTACTGACAAGAACTCCGGGAAGCGAGCCTGTAGATATAATGGCGAGACTACAATCGACTGCCAGTCAATGAGCGAGCAGATTTTGGTTGGGTCTTCAGGCTTGTTGTAGATGTTACCCATATGGAGGTCGGTGTGCCACAAGACTGGCCGTGAGACCCTATTGATGAGCGTCACTGTGTCTAGCCTAGATATGACCTCCTTTGCCATGTTCAGGACAGTAAACTGTTCATCGACGGACCCGCGGGGTGGTCCAAAGCTAGAGACTAAACTCTGTTGTTTGATACGGGCCGTTTCGCGCTCCACGAGCGCAAGACCAAAAGATGATAGATTCGGCCCTGTAGAGTAGCGTCAGCGTAGCAAACGATACCTGCCGTAATCAACTTACAAGGTATATTGTTAACGTGAGGTGGTGTCATCATCTTTCCTTGGGCTGACCACGCTCGCTCACAGGATGGCCCGATGCAAAATTGTCCAGAAGGGTCTACGCTCTGGTCCAAAGCAACCCAGGACTCGTTGTCTGTCATTGACTCGTGGAGGTACAGACTCCCGTTGGCTGGGAATTGAATTGACGCTAACTCGGCCTCGAATTGTGTTAATTGCTCAACGAGACTGAATTGGTCTTGGATAGTCATGGCACTCCAAGTCGTGAACAATTGTTGACCAGCAGCCTTTTCCATAACTATGTATTCGACACCAACAGGGTTCGACGCATCAGAACTCCAGGCTAGGACTTTGGGAACGGGTACTCGAGTATGCGTACTTACTACAATTAGCAATACGGTCAGTCTTGGATCTAATTGAATGTTGAATAGTTGTTGCGGTCTTACTGAATTTGAGAACAGCCACTTCGGAGGCAGTGGTATACTTAGGTGGTCCGGCAATAGGGAAAGGGATTTTAGCAACAACTTCACTCCCGTCCTCTTTTCGCATGATAAGGGCCTTGCTAAAGCCTCCCTCCATCTTATCAATCGCTCTGATGGGCGAAGAACTCTCACCAGCTGCCGCAGCTACAGCACACAACTCATCAATATCGAAACGCACATATCTGCGGTTGCATGCCTCCGCCTCATTAGCGAGGAAGCGACCGTTCGTGTATTTGAATAGCTCTTCGCGAGTGATGGATGTGCCCCGACTGGTAATGGAGAGAGCTCGCGAGGGTTGTGTCATAGCAGAGGGTTTGACGCGATTAAAAAGCCTTTTGTGGCGAAAGAGCGTGCCGATTGCATTACCGTGTGCTTTCATTGTTGGGTGTAAATTGAGTCGCGACGTCCACTTCAGTCGCGAGTGGCACATGGCAAGAACATCATGTTATCAAGGCACGTGACATTTTCGGCCGTAATTCTCCACTAGTACACTTCCCTACTTAAGTTACTCTATTAGCGAAATGTAAATGACAGCACCATTGTGACATCAAACTTACCTCATCAGGGCAATTAAGTATGGATCTTTGTTGATAGCGAAGTGGCAGCGGCAGCAGCCCAGTATAATTAGAGCTGATTAGTCGCACAGGATATCATTGACCAGTCAAATACATACAGTCATTAGTCACACACTCAGGGCGACATTAGCGCTTTGCACCTGTACATGGTTCCAAGTTCATGCATTACGAAACCGTACCGTGGATTTCATAAGCATGTCGTTGCCAGTGCATCTTGTTCTCTAATTCAATCTTGCAAAGGTTGCATCTGACGCGCTCCTCTTGCCTCAAGTTCGCTAGGTGCCTCCTCTTAAGGTGTTTGCTGAGATCGCCCGGGGTATAAAATGAGTACGTGCGCATTTCGGCTGGAAAGTTCTCGTTTCCCAGGCAAGCGAAACATATCCTCGGTCTAGTTTCACTGTACACAGACACTTTGGCAGCTTCGAGAGCTTCTTCATTAGGATCTACCTGACAAATATCTTCGACCTTGCACAGAGGCGCGCTGAAGGTACTCGAGTTTGGGGGTCGGGAGCGGCGCATTCCCCCTTCCTCGATCCCACAATACTGGGCAACAGCAGTAATGGCTTTGTCACGCCTACGCATCTCTTCATCCACGGTAGTCCCAGGCTGTGACATAATCGAGTCAGCTAGTTGCGTTTGCGCCTTAGACATGGCGTTGCGAACCGATTTTAGGTCATTTTCTACTCTGAGGCCATCAAGCTGCTGCTCGACGTCAAGTATAGGCTGTTCATACTCCCAGTGTTCCTTCACGTCCTCGAGAAGGGCATGCCGCTGACGCTGCCTCTCCTGGGTTATTCTGTGGTTAAGGTCTTTGAATTTCGGATGCTTCGTTGGGTTCTTGTGGGTTCGTTTGAATCGCTCTCGCTGATCGAGCAAGGCACGAACGCTGGGGTGATTATTTACCGACGCAGATTGTTCTTGTGTGAGCCGTCGTGGGCGACGATGATCAATCGAGCGACTCAAGGTACAAGCTGCCCGCATCAGTGACTCCTGAGGCCGAGTACCTCGCACAACAGCCTGCGTGTCCACTGTAACGCGTCGTGAGAGGTAGTGATTCAAGAAGGTCGTTATGCTAGCATGTCCCATCATAAGGTTCTGCATCGCCTCGCTGACATTCCCTAGAGACCAGGTTAGTGTGGCATTCTGCTTACAGTAGATCGTATAGCCTACCGTTCTCATTAAAGGCCTTCCCTCCAGCATACCTTAGCGAGTAAGGGCGGGTGACTTGTGCAAAGCCTGTGATTTGCCCGAGCGATTTTATCCAAGGCAACAGAGTGGAGTATGGGAGAGATTTGGTAGGGGAGATTATCCACCTATCCTGGGTCTTTACGGCCTTCTGAAAGAGTGGTATATTGTCGAGTTCTCTGTTCAGGCGTAACGGCAGCTTATTGCGACCTGGCTCAATGTAGAGCTTGCTTAGTTGCTGTGGCGATGTTAAGTTATATGCTGCGAAAGCTTGGTCGTGGAAGAGGACTCTAAGGAGGAACACATGAGGACTGAAGATGAGAGTTTCATCGTACATGATCTTAGGGAGAGGGAATGTATTCCTTATGTGCATGTTAGTAATGTTGTAAAAATAATAAGAGATTAATAAGCAGAGCTGAAAGGATCTAGAAACTTACATATCTTTAATCCTAAGAAACTCCTTTGTAAATTTAAACGTGAACTCTAATAGTACTTAATAGGGCCTACCCTCTGGATCCTATAGCAAGGTGACCTGGATATGCCGATAGTAGAGGCTAAGAAGAGCCTGCGGCTGATTCGCTGTAAAACTACTAAGCTGTAGATAAAGTTAGGCTTGTATCCGATAGCGCCTATAGACGTACCTCTTCTCGGTCGTTTTTAGATTCGTTTGTAACACGAGGGTCTGATCTTCCACGTACATACAGGCCTTGTCCTGACTAATCTTCTTAAGACTGTGCTTTTTTGCTAGCTTTCTTAAGACCTGAAATATAACGTTAGTAGGCTTAGTATAGATAGAAAGGTAACTTGGTCATACCTTGTGCATACCGCGATTCATCTTGCCGTCTAGCTTAACACCGGTCGCTCTTTTATACACTAGCTGGAAAACTTTCTAATATGTCCCTAGGGAGCTAGCGTACTTGGTTCCTCGGCGTTTCCTTCCTCCTTTCCCGTGGCGCTGATTAAGTAACTAGTTGAAAAAGGTATGTAGGGTGCCGACGGATACGGTTGTAAAAGAAGAAAGGCGGGGTTTCTTTAGGCAAGACTAACACCTATGCTATGTTAGGAAGGGCTTATACATCTGTATGCAAGTTATAAAGAAGCATAAGTTGAGACTTACTAGTTCTACTGATCTTTTATGCGATTAAGAAGGCGAGTACTGCTGTCCTTGTAGTCCTGTCTCGTGTACTCTTCTTCGTCAAATGCTTCCAATTATCGAAGGTAGTGGTCGGGCAAGTACTCTTCGTTAGGGCCGAGCTACGTCATATCGTCTGTATATAACTATGTGTAGCTTATCTTCCTTATAATCCTCCTCCTCTTCGTCAGTACATGTATCGGCATCTATTAGGTCTGTTATAGACGCGCTGTCATTTACATCGGACCGATCCGAGTGTACATATTCGCTCTTGTTAGAAGCATTGTTAAGCGAATGAAGTTGTCGCATATCGCACTAATAGCAGATTTGTAAAGTGAAGGGGGCAAAGAGAAAGAAAGGCTGCTGAAGTGAGTTGTAGGTTAAGTCGGCAGGACGAGAGGGGGAAGAGGTGGTACTAAGATATATAGCCGTTGCTACTGTTGCTTGGGCCGTGTGGCCTCGTCTTCCATTAACATGATGACGGCGGTGCTGGCGCTTAGGACAGCGGGCGAGGTTGAGGGGACTAGAAACGAGATCCTGTACGAACAGGGATTACGTCGTTTTTGAGGGTCTATTAAGGGAGAGCCTAGTCCAAAAAGGGCAGCCTGAGAGTCCCGTGCACGTGGACGACTGGGTAGGTTGTAGGGAGGTTTGTGGCAAGTCAGCGGCAGAAAACGGCGTTACGAACCCCTGAATTTGGACGCTAAAAGGCCGTCGGGTTGTTTAAGGTAGTAATAATCTAGCCGTTAATAGGTCCGCACGTTATTATATTAAATTATTTATAACTAGCGCATAAAAAATAAAGTAAGATTATTATTTTTACAACTATTATTAGTTAGTTATAACTAGTACTTATTATTACAGTTAACTATTACTAATGTTAGTTAATACCTTTAAACTATATAAGAAAGACATTATATTCGCTGTTAACATTATAGTCTTATACGTAACTATATTTAAAAGTATTGTTTAGAATAGGTATGCTCTTTATATAAGTATTATATTAACTAGTAGCCTTACTTACTAACTATATATAAAACAGCGCTTATTAAAATTGCTCTTTATAGGGCGATTATTGCGGTAGACAGTCAAATTTCTCTAGCACTCTCTCTCCTCCTGTAGCTAGTAAGCGGTGCTGCTTTACTCGGGTGTTTATCACCCTCGGCTCACCCACCCCTCAGGCTGCTCACCTGCTGCTCAGTCACGTTGCCCTGCGCTCCACTGATAGCCAATCGTACTCATTTATGAGTCGGACAGACACTCACGATTCCGTCAAGTCTAGACGAGAAGGATTCTTGAAGGCAGGTTTTGGGCTCTGGGGCGCGTTTTGGAAAGGGGACGGAATTGTCCCCCAAGGACTGGGGACGAAATAGGCCCCCTCGCCATGCGCCCCCCAGTGTCCCACGACACAGCGCCATCTCTCCTTGCCAAGGTGGCTTGTGCTATGCCTTTGTACTATAAAGGCACCGTCGTGCTGCTGGGTCAAGCCTACCTGACTACCTCAGCCATCACTGCAACACTGTCGTCTTCTTGGCAGCATCACCACCAGTTTTGGAACTTCGTGCTATTTGTTGTTCTATTTCTTACACCGCAGCTTCTCGTACCGTCGAAATGCCGCAGAAGATTTCGCCAGAAGCCTTCTTTGAGCGTGCCAGTCAGAACATGGCCATAGAGAAGAAGAAAGATATCGTCAACGGAAAACAGGTTCTAAAAGGACTTCAGCCAAAGACAAAGAAAAACTACGAGCGCGCGTTGGCGCTATGGAATCAGTGAGTTTACAATGGTATCTTCGAGCCCAGCACACCTCGCTAACGAGAAATTTTAACACCAGATATGAGAAGTTGAATCCAGGAGTGAGTCCAGACAATATTGAGACATCTAAGGACTACGTTATGTCTATTGCGCTTGGAATTGAGGGTGGGTATGGTGTTGAAAAGCCAGGCTTGAGGACCGTAGTCCAGTACTACAAAGACTTCACTGCTGGCTGGAGGCGAGCTAGGATGGAGGAGGAACAGGAAAATGAGGAGAAGAATGAAGAGGGCGAGAAAGAGGAGCTGGTGAAGGTAATAAGTCCAAACGTGACGCTGTCCACTTCAAATGTGAGTGCTGCCGCTACCCAGGCGTTTTATGGCATTAGTACTAATTACATAGGATAGTTCATCAAGTATGAGCTATACAATATCCTCGAGCTGCCCTACAGAAAAAGGCTGCGACGATACGGCTCACAAATCCATTTTCTTCACCTGGGAACGCAGTGGTGGAAGAACAATTGGTTCGTGCTTCCAAAGCCGGGGCGTAGAGTCGAGATATGGGCTCTTGCTATGGCCTGTGTGTTCAGCACTTCGAGGATTGGCGAATACATAGAATCCACATGTCGCCTTGGATCTGGTAGGGGCTTACGCTTTCAGGTGAGTCCGCCTTAACGTAGCTTGCATAAACTAACAGCGACGGGTTAGGACACAATTTTTGCCGTCTTCCGCAACAAATACGGTAACGCAGAATTTGCTGTACTACCCAAACGAGACGCGAAGTGCATGACGTTCACTCCAGACAAGAGGTAAAACCATTCCTTGTTACGCATGCACCTGCGCTGATTACGGAATAGACCAGAGCACGCGTTGCATGAAGGTGATGAGGCTCGCCCTCTTTTTTGTAATCCGATGCTTGTAATAGTCGCTATGTGTATCGCGAGAAAAGCATTCAGAGATTACAAATCGATAGACGAGGTTCTGGCATTAGAACCATTCTGATCGAACCATTGAGAGGGAAAATCTTTCACTGCGGTGAAATGTAACAGTGCTGGAGACCTGGCAAGTTACCTAGTGCTTGAAGCAAGCGCCGTACTCTGAAATCTCAATCGTTTACCCCGCTATACCCGTTTAGGCAACAGCATTGCCTGTGCAGGAAGTCAGCCGTGATGCTTAAGTCAGCAAAGGTTATTGGTTGGCGGAATATTGCCCAAGTCTCTCCGCGCGAATGCCCCAAGCGACACGCTCTACTTCTTCAACTCTTCTTCAACTCTCAAGCGACAATCGTTGACAATCCTCGCTCACTCCCTGCAAACATGGGCCACCCTGCTTGCTACAGCCCGCTCTGCGACGCGTCTCCCGCAATCCTGCAGCAACATCGGCAATCTTCTAAATCGAACACCTTCTTTGCCTGACGAACAAAAAGTCGAGGACTTTGTCGAAGGTGCTGTGTTGTCCTTGGAAGGATATTCACAGTGGAAAATCACCTCCTCTCGATGCTGCCATCTCACGTCAAAACTCAAAACCTCACCCCGCCAGAGGGTCAATATCGGTGTGGCCCATCCCCCCTTCTGCAACATTTCAGATGAGTTTCTTCCGGCTTGGATCGGCTTCGAACATCTACCGAACTGCGCATCCAGTGGTAACTATCTCGCCGCTTTCGTCTTAGGCTGGTCGTATATTCTTTCTGCTCGTCTTATTGAACTACGCAAGAAAACAGAAGATGATAAAATTATCTATACCGATAAGAAAGCGACATACTATTGCGATGACACAGCCCTGCCCTGTGACGGTTTTACGATCCCGATTGGCAACGCGGATGCGAACGAGTGCCGATGGTGGGCAGCAATTCTTGCAGGAGATTGTGGCTGGCGAGCGATTCTAAACCGCTCCGGCGGAGCGTACTATCCTCCGTGGGCGTGCCACTTGAATCCCAAAGCACGATTCAATATCCGGTACGAAGGAATCTCCCAGCTATCACCAGGTGTGACACATCCACCATCTTCTGGTGAAGCCCAGCAATATCTTTGCAATTTCGCCAGGTTGCACAACGCCTACGATCAACTTGTAGCTGCCTTTGTTGCGGCGTTAACTATACCCAGTCACCTTAGGTTTGGAGCGCCAGTCACACTCCCTAAGCCGAAGCCCATGACACACACCAGAAGACCGGGATCGATTTGTGGCACATATGTTCCATCAACGGACCAGCTTCCTCATTTCATGTTACTGTCATGCATCCCTAACGTGTTGCCTTCATGTTTGTTTGGCTGTTTTTGGAACCCGGGCGTGCATTGCAACGTAGCTAGCGAATGGCTTCATCCAATCTTGAGGGAAATATTACCACCACTTATCCAGGAGAAGAAGTACGAAGTCATTATCAGAATGATGGCTGCTCGCCAGCCAAGTTCGGCGCCGCTATGGTTGGGCTCAGCAATAACCGGAATGCTACCGAAAATACAATCCATCCTATCCAGTTTTATGCCGCCAGGCTGCCCCGAAGCAACTGTGTGGACGAACTGCCGTCAATCATTTATGGACTCGGCGTTCCACAAAGAGCTACGAATCTCGGATAATGCCACACTAGGAAAAATCATCTGTCGTGAGGATGAGTTCCGCCTCCTATACCTGACCGACATTGAGTCCGACCGTTATGGAATGCTGCCCCTCAGCCCTTATCCTCCTTTTGGAGTGGTCAAACTTAACGAAACTGCCCTTGAAGTTCGATTGCACGCATTATGTGGGCACCAACTTGATTACAGCCACTGGGCTTGGCGGAACCATGACCGGCCAGATCTAATCGATTTTGGTATCCCACGTTTAGCATGCCCCCATTCTCACGAGCAAGGTCCTAGTAGGAAGTCTATTGTGATTACCAGAATATGCCAGTTCCTATTACGGCTCCGAATAAAGTCATACGCTTTTTGGCATCTGCTTTTTGGCATATTATGGCCCCCAGGCAAAGCTATTCCGTGTGATGAGAAACTGTCCGAAATTGCGACTCGAAATATCTTCTCCTGGACGTTCTTCTCCGACGGCGTGAGACCGAATGAGATGCCAATGTGGAGACATGAATGGCTTAGTTTTTTACTGGACCATGAATCGGATGATGAAAATACGTCAGTCACATCAAGTGAGGAAGCGTAGTACATAATTGTGTCAATGGGCATCCGGTATGTTTAGCCCCTTGTTCCTTGCCGCATTCTCAGACATGTACTGACTAGCAATTGATAGTTTGCCATCGGAGAGTGTGGTATGCCTATGGAGCTTGCACGTTCTCCCTAGTGTGGTGCAAGGATTGGCGGACACCACTATGAAGCCGTGCAGTATGTGACTCGTGCAGAGAATATGGAGCACTGAGGTACTAGTTTTAAAGTTGAAGCTAGGCCATTTGGCTCACTGTAAAGGATGGTTACAATTGGAGTACAAAACACAAAGTAAATTTCTATCCTCTATTATTTGGCTCATTAGACTGTCCTGCCTGAAATTCTAGGCGACCCTTTTTACGTCCGGGCACATCTCCCCGCTCAACCTGCGAATTAAATGCCGGGTTGGGTTGGCTAGCTGCTGATTCGGCCTGCGGCTCATTGTGCATTCTAGGAGCGTCTGAAAATTCAATGACGTCTCTTTCCGATTCCGGAATTAGAAGTATAGTGTTCGTCCCGTCTGCCGTAACATCCTCAAAACATGTACGAGGATCTAGCTTACGGAAGTTTGTATCATATATCTGTATGCCGTCGTGCTTATTCATATACTTTATCGCTAGTCGCTTTACCTCCTTTACCGCTAATGGCTCAGAGGGATCAACTAGAAGACTGCGTTCAACCCTCCAAGTCCCTCTCTCAAAGATCTTGAAATTTATGGGGACTTTTTGGGCGTCTATCTGTTGATTTGGGGCTGCATCTATTGCTAGAGAATTAGCCCTATTCAGCGGAGTATAGGTTTACTTACCCAATTCTACTTGATCCTTTTCTGTTCGTCTAGGAGTTGCAGGTCCTATAACTTCCCCTAAGTCAATCTGGGTAATCCGTTTCCGGTCGTTTTCTCTTCGCGTAGCGCCTATACCTCTTGGGGGTTTAGGTTTCCTTTCATATGACCTCTTTCCATCCAGGTTCCATAAGCTGGCAAGTGACCCTCTGTCAGGTTGGGTCTTTGCAAGATATTTCCGTCCTTTACTTGTGTACGTCCCCTGGATATCGTCTGCATCGAACAGTGCTTGCTCAGTACGCCTCTTCTCTTCAGTTTGCTTGTCACTTTTTTGTTCTGCCAGTCGCTGTCTCTCTTCCTCAGATAGCCTCTCTCGGTCTTCCTCGGCTTGTTTCCTCTCTTCCTCAGATCGTCTCTGCTTCTCCGCCTCCTCAGCTTGTCTCTGCCTCTCCGCCTCTTCGGCTTGCCTCTGCCCCTCCTCCTTAGCTAGCCTTTCTCGTTCTTGCTCGTCTTGTACCGCTGGCTGAGCCTGCTGCTCGCCTTTTACTAGAGAATCAGCGTTATTCAGCAGAGTATAAGTTTGCTTACCTGATTCTCCTTGTCCCTGAGGTACAGGTTCTATAACTTCCCCTAAGTCAATTTGGGTAATCCGTTTACGGTCGTTTTCTCTTCGCGTAACACCTATACCTCTTAGGGGCTTAGGTTTCTTTCCACGTTGCTTATTTCCATCGTGCTCCTCCCATAGACTGGCAACACGTTGTACCCTCGCGAGATGTTTTAGTCCTTTACTTGTGTTCGTCTCTTGGATATCGTCTGCCTCGAACAGCTCTTGCTCGTTTGCCTGTGTCTGTGCTCTTCAGCTTGCCGCCGGCTTTCTTGCTCTGCTAGCCGGGGTCTCTGCATTTCCGCCGCCTCAGCTTGTCTCTGCCTCTCCGCCTCCTCAGCTTGTTTCTGCCTCTCTTCCTCAGCTTGTTTCTGCCTCTGCTCCTGTATATCATCTTCTTCGAACAGATCTTCCTCAGTATGCCTTCGTTTCTCCTCTTCAGCTTGCCACTGTCTTTCTTGCTCAGCTATCCAGTTTCTCTTCTCCTCGGCCTCCCTCTGCCTCTCTTCGGCTAACTAAGCAAGCTGAAATAGCTGTCCTTCCTTAGCCAACCTCTGTTCGGCTAGCTGAGTAAGTCGTCCTTCCTCAGCCTGCCTCCGTTCAGATAGCTGAGTCAGCCGTCCCTCCTCAGCCTGCCTCCGTTTGGATAGCTGAGCCAACTGTTCTTCCTCAGCCCGCCTTCGTTCGGATAGTTGAGTCAGCCGTCCCTCCTCAGCCTGCCTACGTTCGGATAGCTGAGCCAGATGTCCTTCCTCAGCCTACCTCTTCCTGCTCGGCTTGTCTCTGCTTCTCCCTCCTCTGCTCTGCCAGCTGAGCGAACCGCTGCTGCTCAGCAAATCCTCGTGTTTCTTCTTCGGCTTCTACCTCAAGCATCTCTTGCTCGGGAGATCGTGTTTGTCCATAAGTTGTGCCATAATTGACAATGCGGGCTGGTTTACCCAAAAAGGCAAAGTACACGGATCTGCGGACGAAGAAAGACGTTATCTCAGGATACTGTTGCTTATTAGTGTCGTGTAACGTATCTAAAAATAATGACAACTTGTCCTGTTTGTAGTCCTTTGGCTCCGGAATTCCGCATCGTTTGGGTGGCCTACCATCACTATCAACCTCGAATATATTTCTCGCCTCTTCTTCCGTTAGTGCCTCGGCAGTAGAAAAAAATCTAACCATTTGCTCTACGTAGTCCTCAAAGGCGGCAGCATCATATTTGAAGCGGTCCGGTCTCCGAGCCTCTAGTAGTGCTTTGTGAGCAATCTGCCTATCGGCGGACCCTTGAATTAAGTTGAGGATCGGCGTAGTCTTAAATCCTAATCGATAGACGTGAGCGGCAATCTCGCATAAGGTTGCCTTGCTGGGTTTCCAGTCCAGTTTCGCTTCAGAGTAGCGCATCGCAATAATCCATATCTGTCGAAGTGCGAAATCTTCTCCACCTGATAAATCCCCTGGCCTGAGTACGAATCTAGAGTCAGATTCCTGAACTACGTATTGGTTGACCCTCCGATTCCCATCCCTAAACGCTCTTAGGAGGGCAGAGGATACGGAATCCCTTGGCGACAACTCTACAAGTGATTTTACGTACTTGACGGGGCCTTGGAAGTAGTTAATATCCTCAAAGTAGCTGTAGAGAGAGGGAATTAAGCGGTCCGCGGAGATAGATAGCACTTCTGCCCATATAGCTTCCCGCTCTTGCTCGCTAAAAGCACCAAAAATCTTGCCGCTGCGCAATTGACCATATAAAAGTTCCCTATCGGCCCTACATGCGCCCGGAGCAGTAAGCTCCAAAGCTTTTACCGTGGTTCTGTCTAGCTTCTGTCCCGCTTGTGCGTTAGGGAGAATCTTGGTCCAAACTTCCTCGATATACCCGAGGTGGCAGAGGTTTTCCTATTGAGCATGATCAGTAATTAGAAGCGCCTGCAGTTAGGGCCAAGGCGGTTTTCCATAACAATAGAAAGGTATAGAAAAGATTAACTAACACCAACTCAAATCGTGTATGCCCCTAAAACTTAGCGGAGATACACCCTACATTTGGCGAGGGAGCCCTTAAAAGGACGAAAAGCAAACAAAACTCAGCTTCATGGCATCTCCCGCTATTTTTATCGACCTGGATTCAGCCGGGTTACGCCATTCAGGTTAGTATTAGTTAATTTTTTCAATACCTTTCCATAGTTAGGGAAAACCACCCCGGTTGGAACTCTTACCTCATAGCATTTCGTGGCAAAAATTTTATGTGATGTGCTCAATCACATACCCGATTTCAATGCCGGAATATCTAACTGAAGATCAAATGCATGCATGTAATCTCTGTGGCGGAGAATCTGCTTCAAGTTTCTCGCTTTGTGTTCGGATATCGCGTACAAACGAGCCCACCACCGGTTCTCGAAGTACAGGTCTCTTGATATTTGGTATTCTCGGCTTTTGCAGTATATCTCGCCATCACCGGGTTGTTTTTCAAACGTGTACTCTTCGACAAGTGCAGTTTTTAGGTCGTCATTGAGATCTGGCTAAATGTGAGAATCCATTTCTATACAGGGAAGGGTCTTTACCTGCGAGATATAGATCCACAATCCAGCGGCTGCCTGGATGCATATTTGCGGCTGCTTTAATTCGGTGTTGTCCGTGGAGACATTCCAATTGGAAGCCGGCTGGAAAATCTAGCTCCGGGCAGTCACGTGGATCCAGCAATTGCTCGGCGGAAATTCCTGAAGCGGCAATGGCATCCTCGAGCTGATGCTGATCAATGATAGCAGGAATACGACTTCGAAATTGCGAAATATCTTGCTCATTCCCTGCCTTCAATAACGTCGTAAGTTTCTCGGCGTGCTTATCATCTATCTCCCTTGAACTTTTAGGGTCACGTGGAAAATGCAACACCTCGACCTTTACTCGAGCGGCGCCTCTGTGCTTGAAGAGCCTCTCCGCCGCGATTTTCCGTTCTCGTTCGATAAATCGTGCTCGACGCATATTGGGGCAACTGCTAGGAATACACAATACTAGTAAGAGAGTAGATAGCTTTATCTATCCTCCTCCCGTAGTTTGTGGTGCCAAATCTGTTACCAGGGTCACGTGCTTTATACGTTCTGTGGAACAATTATGGCCCCGGCTATATATATCGCTTTCCTCTTGGGAAAATTATAAAAGTGAGCATTTGTTCATACGTATCTTCTTTTAACTGAGAACGACCGCGACCCTAGCCCTCCGTTACACGCCGCTTAAAATGAGTTCCGCATGGAACAAGCGCCACACCCAAATTGATTTCAATGCACTCGGCGGGCTCAAGCGCCAACCCGCGGACATAAATGGCGTTAGTGGCAAAAATAGCACCCCCAAGCGTGATAAAACGAAAGCCTTAGGAAGGAAAAGACTCGACACTCTAGATGAAGAAACCATGGATCCTGAGACCGGTTTAAAGGACCTTACACTCGTTGAAGCTGCCAAATCTGGGGTCAGGGTACACGAATATATAAGAACGAAATACAGTTCTCCTTGGGAAGACTATGAGAAATGCTGGGATCTCCGGCTCGGTGTCAAAGACTGGATCACTGTGGCTGAACGCAGAGGGGCCCAATCTAATGCCGTCGCGGTGAAAAGTCGGCCAAATGACCCTCTATCAAAGCTTGTCTTGGTAAAGAGGTTCGAAGGGCCTAGTGTTGAGGAAAACGTCCGCAAATTGCAGCAGGTACAGCACACCAACATTGTATCCGCCCTGGAAGTATTTAGGTTCGAGCGGACTTCCTATGTCGTTTTCGAATATATGGCTTATTCTATTTCTTATATTGCTGGCAATCCCCGCCTTGATGAAATTCGACTGGCTGCAATACTTTGACAGGTATCACCCAGGAGCAATACTTTGAACCAAGCCACTGACTAACTGTGGCAGATACTCGCGGGGCTTGCGCACCTCACAAAAGAAGGGTTCGAACATGGCTCGCTTACTTGTTCAAATATTCTCATTCACCCATATGGAGACGTGAAAATTGGTCAGTAAACGTCTAGCGTTTTGGATCTCCGTACTAATAAAGCGTATAGCGGGCCTGGAAAATTGTTGTACCCGCGCATCTAACGGCGCTTCCCAGTATGTTGAAGCGCTGAGCTCTATTGTCACGGAACTAATGAATGGATACGTCAAAGAGGATGGAGCTGTTGGCGTCGACGATTTGCGTCGTTGGCCTCCTGGCTCTAATGCTGTCGGCTTTCTCTCCGAGACGACTTCTGCTGCTTCAGTATTCAAATTAATCAAGGTACGTTGGAGATTAATTTCCTGTACTATAATCTAATATTCCCCAGCATCCGTAGTTGCAGCTTCCTTGGCAAAAGGATATGCTTATAGGAGTGGTATCCTTCGCCACCGTCGGAACGCGCATAGGTTACAAGTATCCGCCGAGCTAGATTGATCTCCTAGTTAGATATTTTCTATTTCGCGAGTATGTTTTAAAACTAGATTAGCTCTTTCGGTACCTACCATAGTCGTGATGTCTCCCGCTGTCACGGGACCACGTGATATAGGGCACGTGATCTAGGTTCGGATCGAATCTACTTGGTCTGCGATCCTGAGACAAGAAGATCGTAGACGTGAAACCGTCTCTCGCTCCTTGTATTACGTCTTCATATCTCGACCCTGACAAGCCAATACTATCGTTACCGTTCATCGAGCATCGCTGCTGAATTGATTTCGCACGTGAACCTTGACACGCGCATAGCTAATTTTAGTACCTAAAGTTCCTGTTCCGGGCATCTTACAAGACCAGTTTTGGAATTCTCACCACGTTCCCAGTTTTGGCCCCCTGCTTCGTCCGGTTCTGACTCCTTTCTATTTTAACGTTCGCCTACAGTATTCTTCGCATGTAAATTAGTATACTCCGCTCTTTCATAGCTTCACCCGCACATTTTCTTGCGCTCTCCTCAATAGTCATCCGTACCGCCATGGAAATTACGCAGTTGTATGCCATTTCCGTAGGTGGCATATTGCTTTTTTTGATGCTTGTTAACTTCCGTCCTTATATAGAAGCATTTCTAAGGGCCGTTTCCCTTCCGGCATCCAAACACCTCACCTACCCGCGGATAATCCACCGCCATCGATACTTAGGCCCCTGGAGTCGAGCCGACGTTGTTTTGCAGTTGTTTTACATCACAGTAAACACGTTCTGTGTGGGCTTTGGATTTCCAGATGTCTTAACGGCTGGGTTACGAGCCGCAAATCTCTCATTGATCAATATGGTCCCAAATTTTGTCGGCTCTCACCTAAGCTTTCTTGCAGATATCCTTGGAATTCCTTTAAGCACATATCGGCAAATTCATCGCTCTAGCGGGATTATGTCGGTTTCGCTTCTAATCTTTCACGTTCTTACTATAATAGGAAGCCGAAACCCTTTTCCTTTACAAGTAGCAGAGAATCTATAGGGTCTTATTATAAGCCATTCCTCTATTTTAAATTCTAAATAAGTTACTAACCGTATCTAACGTTGTTTAGGGAGGATCTTCACTATTCCTTCTTCTACTCTCTAGCCCTTTCCTCCGCAGATTTTCATACGAAATATTTATCCGCATCCACCAGGCGTTGGCAATTATTTCTGCGTATTCAATTTGGCGACACTTGGAATTGAAACCACCTGTTCCACGAATTTATGCTTATATCTTTACAACGGCATTTCTTTTGACACTCTTTCTCCAAGGGTTTTTTATACATCGATCTCAAGCCCGTATCGCTCACTTCGAAGATACTATCAAGGTCGAATTAACCCTATCTCGACCTCTGAAAGTCAAAGTAGGTCAGTATATCAATCTCTGGATTCCATCGTTAAGCTTCTGGTCTATCTTTCAAAGTCACCCCTTCACCGTAGCGTCTTGGTCAGATGGGGAGCAGGATTCTTTGGATCTGTTTATTGAGCCTCGTGGAGGCATAACCCAGAAATTATTGCATCACCTTACACCCGGCTCTGATGGTTCACAGCCTCGCCTCGATGGTTCGCTTCCCCGCCTAGCTCTGTTTAGCGGGCCACACGGGATTAGCGCACCAGTGGGCGATTATGAGACTGTTCTTATGGTAGCGAGCGGTTCTGGTATAGTCGCACAGCTACCATACCTAAAACAGCTAGTATATGGGTATAATGCTCGCAAGTCCCGCACTCGCCGAGTGCATCTAGTGTGGCAATTAGAGACTAGAGGTAAGGCCCCAATCGTGAGTCGCTAAGCTGGAACTCACAATACTTAGAGACCGGGATCGCGGTGCAATCTATAATTAACCAAGTTCTAAGGAACGACACTTTTCATGTCAGTATCCTATTCCTAATGCTATTGTTGTGGTACGCTAATATAGAGCAGATCCTTAGCATCTCAATGTATATCAAATCAGGAGGAGCGCATTTAGTGACGATAATAAGAGAGGCGGATAAAGTGGATCGACCTATTAATTTGGACAATAGGTCCGCGGATCTCGAGAATATTACGGAAGGAGTAGATACGGTAGAATCGCGCCAACCTGTTAACGTGCAGAATAGGTCTATAGATCTTGAGATGATACTCCAAGAAGAGAGGGAGGAAAAACATATAAAAAGGCTACAAGAAGAGACGGAGGAGCGAGGGGAAATTCTAGTAACAGGTAAGATCTCATGCGCTATATCGTTTTCACGCTGCTGATCGTTTATAGTGTCAGGAACCGACGAGTTACGGGACCAACTACAGGATATTGTGCGTCCCTACTTAGATGATCAGGTAAGGCTCCTCGAATTAGAGTATCAACCGGCGTGACTGTGAGGCCTGTCATAGGAAGGAGGACCTAGTTCCAGAGTAAGACAGCCACTTCTGGGTGTTTCCAGATAGTGTTGAGAATTTTGCTATGCAGATGTATGCAGTGAGCAAAGTGGCAACAAGGAACTTAATTAGAGCTTATCCAGCCGATCTGAGTGAAATTGAGAGGCCGAGGAAGGGGCAGAGGTTTTGGTGGTTTGGGTCAAGTACTCAATATTAGGCACGGGGCCTAGGAAAAATGTCTGGGCAAGATTGTACATATATTAGTGATCAATTCCCTCACCAACGGCAACAGCTCAACTGTCTCACTTTTATTTCTCACTTACACTCTCGAACTCAAGCATGGGGCAAGCAGTTAGCACTATTGTAAAATAGCTTGACAATCGAGACGAGAAGAAGAAAGAAGCCGAGGATGCTTTGAACAGTCTGATGGTCATGGCTGAGGACAAAGCCGCCATTCACTATGATAATGTCATCAATGACGCTCTTGACGCGAAGTTACTTCCTGTCCACAAAGTCATTACCAAGATGCAACAAATCAACTGTAGAGCGTCAAAGGACGCAAATGGTCTCAAGGGCGCGATCGAGGGCTCCATCAAAAACTTTGAAAGGTGAGATCGTGAGGTACTGATTTATCATTGTGCGAAATCAACCATCCTGCCTGACATTGAGAACGGGTTGATGGCCTTGTCGCAATCGCTGGCCAGGCTCTAGACACTCATGGGTAACGTGAGCGTCAATAAGAGCCAAATTACCAACTATGCTACTGTTGGTGATTTAGGGGGCATTGGTAAGACACCTTAAGTTCGGATTTGGACGCTTACAGAGTAAAAGTTTAGGTAAACTGGGGGACTAACAAAGTAATATGTCGATATCGTATCGATTTCTACGTTGGTCATTTCGTCAGTCAACACCGAGAGCCTTACCCCAACGATATTCGCGTGCTTGCCCAGGTGTGTAAAACAACTACTGTGCAAGCTTGCCAAATGGAAGTTCTGCTGACCTTGTGGAAGCAGCAGAAGGGAAATGTGGACCTATTGCTGGCCAATCTTGCTCCAAAGTAGGTATTTGTTGCAGTGAGCTTCCGGATTGATTCAAGCTAGGATACTGCGCTATTAGATACTCAATCTTTGCGAGGTACCTATCTATACACAACCCA
Source organism: Shiraia bambusicola (assembly GCA_028220655.1). NCBI lineage: Eukaryota > Fungi > Ascomycota > Dothideomycetes > Pleosporales > Shiraiaceae > Shiraia > Shiraia bambusicola. The sequence continues at coordinate 143,488 of SSBG01000058.1, read as the reverse complement.
GAAACAACACGACCTCGGGACACAGTAGTTATACGCGCAACAGGCATAGCACGTTGGAAAACGAGCCTCCGAATGCTTACTACCTATATATAAATATTACATGGCTATTGTAGTTGTAATACGTATCTATTTGCCACTCACTGAGCTACATTCCCACAAGAATATTTCCAAGGTTGATATCGCATCGTGTAGTTGACTGTTGTGCGAATGTTCTCGGAACAGGTTGAACCTTGGAAGAAGTCGCGGGGCTAATACAGAACTACCCACCTAGGTAGGTATGATAGCACCTATGTAAACCTGCAATTTGATTTTTGGCATATATCAAGCAAACAAGTGGGTTGGATCTCGCCTCTCAGAATTAAACAACCGATTTCCTTTATGATCAGCCCATGTTGGGTCGTGGCTGTAAGCCGTCACGTGACAATGTAGATACCTCCAGGGCTACAATTCACTACCTACTTACCTAAGTAGCCTGAACCCTACGTCTACAACTCCCCGGCCCCACCACAGCACCCCGCATCTTGGCAGTCATGAACATCCACATCAAACTGGTGTTCTCAAGTAGCATTGCATGACGTACGCTGTACGGATATTGATCATACATATCCGTGGACGTCGAAGAAGTTCTGGTAGGTACGCGGAAACATGATATATATTGTGCACTTGTTCGCATTCTTTGTGTTTGCCGTAGATTGCATTCCCGTTACATTCCTTGGCGGCGCCGAAAGCTGCCTCCCCCAATTCCTGGACCATTTCCCCTCCCCATAGTGAGAAACCATGTCCAAAATCCTTCTGTCAGGCCATGGATTATGTGGGAGAAATGGCTTCAGAACTGTGGAAGATTCTTCCATGATGACATTGTGAGTGACCTCGGGACGCTTCCAAGGTTGGGTTCCGTCTGAATTAACTACTGGAAAAGAGGTCAGACATTTCCTCAAGCAGGCCCAGATTGATCGCTATGGGCGACGCCATCAATACTACAAACACCAGTCAAACTACATTATTCTATGGAGATAAGTGGAGGACGCATAGAAAACTCCACATTAAACGTCTGGCACATGGCCGGGGCCGTTGGCTGTCAAGTAGTGCAGAAATATCGCGGATTTCAGGCTCAGGAGTCCCGAGGTCTGCAATTCTTGTGCGAGACTTCCTTCCAAGGTTCTCGAGCCAGATGATTTCAAATTTCCGACCGAGCGGTACTGGGTCTTTGCGATATCGATCGTCGGCTGGGGTCGGCGTATCCACCGCGCAGCAAGCACTGAAGTTGATGGAGCCGGTTCCACAGGCCTTTACATCATGGAGGCAATTCCCTCACTCATCAAGCTACCCGCATGGCTATGTACACTAACTACCTAGCCAAATGCAAATGGGTACCGCAATCCTAGCAAGATACTTCTATCTACCCGACTAATGCACGATGATGCAGAAGCAACCTTGGAAAAGAGCACAATTTTTCGAGGGTCGTCATGCAATCCCAGCAGAAGAACAACATGGCCGACACCGAAGTCGCGACCTTGATGGGAAATCTCATTGGTGGAGGGATTGATACAATGAGCAATACTGTGATATCAAGCATTCTGACGATGGAGGGTTTCCCAAAAGTACAGGCTAAGGCACATGCAGCGATGGATACTAGGTATTGTTGGCCACCTGGACATGATCGGTCTCCTAATAGGCGAAACATAGATTTGAATGCTCTCCTTTGCCTTTCTGCAATGGTCAAGGAAACCTTACAATGGAGAACCGTAACTGTTCTGGCAAGCAGCCCTCACGCCAACACTAAAGACGTCGACTACAAAGATTACCACTTTCCTGCTAGTACAAATTTCACAGGAAACATGCGGGCTATACATCGACACCAGCACGATTTCCCCAAACCAGATAAATTTATTCCTGAGAGATTTCTAGATGATGAAGGGAGTGAAAGGCGACCATATTCAAACAAATGCGGCTCGAGCCTCTTTGGGCGGGGAAGAAGGTAGTGTAGTGGTCAACCATTAGCAGAACAAGGGCTGCCCTGCTCTCTTGCGTGGATGGCTTGTGCTTTCAAGATTCAGCCTGGACTTTATGAGCATGTGAGCTCCTCCCAATTTCTATGTGAAATGCTTTGGTGAGGGGATACTGACAATAAGTAGGGGCAATGAGATCAAATTAGACATTTTCGCTTACACTGAGAGTAAAAAAATTAGATCAGAGCCATTCAAGGAGCAATTTACTTCACTATCTGATAGAATTAGGGAATTGATTCTGGCTGAAGGGGCTGGGGCAAGGGAAGCTCTGAGAATCTACGACAGAGACACGAGAGTGACCATGGAGGATGCTGTCAACCCCCGGCCCTGGTTTGAAAACGGCTTCATGGCACTTGGGCATCAGGTATATGTCTTGAGTGACTCTGATTTATATTGCTTTTATTATGCTTCTTCGCTGTGCAGGGTTTTCCGCAAAAGTGCCCAGGTGGCAGAAGTGCCACATCGATGACAATGATTCACTTTGACTCCATAATATTTCTATCTCGAGGACTGTTCTACAATTTCTGGACGCTTTTGCTCACCACGTGGTTGGATTTCGGCACTGCGATATGTAGCTGTTCAAAGCTTGGCCTTCGGAATACTTGCTTTACCCTGCTCAAGGTTACCAAGACGTTAAACAACTATTTGCCAACTATGACACCCAGGTGTAAAGATCCACAATACCTGACTCGCTACCTAGGTGGCACAAGAGATAAATATCAGGTAATTGCCGAGCCGCTTGTTCTAGTCACCGGAAATCTGTCTAAGGTAATTAGGTAAAGAGAATGGGCCTCACTGGGCATCTTCATATCGTCACTGAGAACCGGGCATCGTACCTAGGTAGTATTTTTCAAACTTGGCGACGTGAGGGGACGAGTCCGCCAGTATCTACCTAGCTACTGATGCTTGCAGGGTGACCCTTGCCGCATGCTGTAATGATCGGGAGCCTAAGACCCCTGGTAACTATCTAGGTAGGTATGCTCTCCTCTATGAAGGTTCTGCTGCTGAGTAGCCTCGTGAGCGCTGTGATCTAAGTGAGTGAGAATATATCCATTCTTTCGTACCTAGGTACTTCGAAGATCTAGAGAGAAAATTTGAGCTACCTACGGACATTGGTCGAGAGTGTATCTCTCGCGTGAGGAGTATGCTGTAGTCTTTGGAAAAATACTAAATACAATCAGCGAATGGCAACTAGCCTGCTCAGGTGGTGACTAGAAAAAAGATGCTACCTCTCGAGCGCGCCAATCGGTCTTCGAAATGACAATAGCTGAGAAGGAGAATGTTACCATGGGCTTCGCTGACGCCGAATCCAATATGAATAGAGGTCCCTAGAATGGGATTCCCGGGGTACCGCTTGAATAATGCCGACAATGGTGAAAATGGTGTAGGTCCACGGGTGGCTAGAGGTGTAAACGCCTATTCTGCAGTCTTGCACGTTGGTGCATCATGGAATCGTGAAGTAGCATATGCCGAGAGGGATGCACATAGGACACAAGCTCCGACGCAAAGACGTCAATGTAGCGTTAGGATCCGACGTAGGTCCTTGGAAGAAGCCTAAAAGGTGGAAAGTATAGTTATACCCAATCATAATGCTTCGCTATTATCCAACACTGATGCACGAGCTTAATCTCCCGAGGTCTGGCCTTCCATGAATGGATGCACTGCGAGCTGGAAGTGCCAGTCGCATGTGCAGCTACAACCGTGTCAACAACAGCGATGCTTGCCAGTAGTAAGATATTGAATGGGTCTACTGGAACTAGAGCCTGGTTTCCAGGGGTTTGTCGTCAGGAACCTTGGAATGCTCTGGCCGGACTTGGCATGGGTGATGTCAGTCGCCTCATACTGGATTGATGGCAATTAGACCAAGATGGTGAAAATGAATCACTGCCAACAACAGGCTTGACGGTATGGTAGCGGTAATAATCTTATCATGGTACAAGACCGGGGCTCGGACTGAACCAAGACGTCAGACGCCCTGGCTATGCCCAGGTAGCATTCCAAGGTTAGGTCCCGAGGTCCTGCCAATTTGGCACAAGAACATGAATTCGTCGATGCGTGGTCGCTGGACTCAAAGCCTGTCATGTTCCAGAGTGCTAGAGGGACATAAACTAGTCAAGAACGCTAATCTATTTGTATATGATGCGGCCGGATAATTAAAGAACACTGCTGAGGCTGCTGGCTCCAATCTATGGAAGATGGTGAGGCGCAATGCGCTTCAATATCTCAATGATGCAACGTTCACAGGAGTAACACTAGACCTGCTCATCGGATCGAGCATGGAGCAGACTGCAACAGGGCCAAAGACTGATTTGAATGGCACTGTTCACAGGAGGCGGATCAGGGGCTTTTGTGGGCAATATCGACGTGCCACTTGATGCATCCAACCATGGGATATCCAAACTTTAACTCAATCATGAATGACGCATCAAAAGTGTGTCTAGTGTTCATCAACGCATTGGGGTCCGAATCATGGGATCGCCGTAACCCCTTTGACGCGTATCTAGACGGCACTGTGGAGTGCGTAGCTTCACAGTGCAGCAATATCATGGTAGTGATCTACAGCGTGGGTGTGCGACTGGTCGAAGAGTAATTCGATCACCCAAACACCACAGCTGTGATACTTGGCCACTTGCCAGGCCGAAGTTCCAGCCGCCTTCCCTACACTGTTGCCAAACAAGAATCTGCTGGACCTAGAACTGCCGAGCAACTAGACACCACTATCCTCAGGTGAACTTTGCTAAGAGGATGTGTATTGACCAAAACCATTTTCCAAGACACGATATCGAGCCTCGGCTTGCTTTTGGGTTTGGACTCACATATACTACAGTTAGTACTTTAATTTGACAATTGACATGAACCACACCGCGGCTGCATCCCGTTCACCTCCAAACCTTGATCACATCCTGTAAGGCGGTGCGGAGTCTCTGTGGGACATGGTCGGCCATGTCTGGTGCACTGTAAAAAACATCGGCGATGTTGCAGCAGAAGAGACGGGACAACTCTATGTAGGTGTTCCCGGTGGACCAGAGAAAGTACTTCGTGGGTTCATGAAGCATCTTCTGGCCTCAGGTGAACGAGCCGTGCTTGAGTTCAGCCTGACTCGGCGTGATTTAAGCACATGGACCGGAGTTGAGCAAATGTGGGAGTTGCAGCAAGGCACGCATTATATTTACGCTGGAAGACGTGTGTTAAATGTAGCCTTCACTGGAAGATTTGGGAATTTGGCACTTAGGAGGCAATCTATGAGGCTTTGTGTGAATTTCAATGCCGCCAAGATGCCACGTATGAATGCGGACATAATAACTTAGTTGTGTTGAGAGGTTTTTAAGTGTGCACCTAAAGGCGGCCTCTCATGATTCGCTTCCATTCGGAAATGCATTCTTTTCCTAAAATCTTCTACATTGCGCATAATTTTCTTATCATTGAGCAAATCAAGATGAGCCTTTTGTTCTTGTTGAACTCAGATGGAGGGGGACACCCAAGAGAAAGTTTAGAAATTACATTCCATATTACAGTTTATCGATAATCACAGTAAAGCATTCTCATGTACGGTATCACGAAAATAAGAGGGCTGGACTTTTATCTCAGTCCATAAAGTTTTGTGATCTATTGGTTCATTTTCAATCATTGAGATCAATCGTGATGTGCTATAAAGTCAAAAAGTAGTCTGCATGACGCTAACTAATTTATGTGAGGGGTAGAGCAAATTTTCGTTTGCACTAAGTCTGGCCTACAAGATCCCAGAATCTAGACCATCCGTGGAGAACCTATTCCGAAACGATGTTCTTTTTGTTATTTATCACTAAACATATTTGAGTATATATTTAAGCTAGTAACAATATCCTCCACAGTTGACTGATTCACGCATCGGTGGTTTAGTGGTAAAATTAGCCGTTGCCAATTCGACGATTGATTCGGCTAGCCCCGGGTTCGATTCCCGGCCGATGCAGTTATTTTGTTTTAACCCACAAACCGTTAGAGTCCTTTGGAACTTGATGTTGTGTGTTGAGTTTTTTTTTTTGCTGGCAATGTACCATGTTCGGTACCATCAAGAAGTGACAAATGCTTTTTGGCAGCTGAACAGACTTAGGAAACAAGGTAAGGTCTTGATTATTCTTATGTGATTAGGTGTATAGCGAAAGGCATGAGCGCATAGTCCAGTACAATCCTAGACCTTGGGACATGGTAACAAAAGCTTCAAAAGTTTGATTCAATTAATGTTTTTGTCCGTTCCTCGGCGTTCGAGCTCGAGTACAGTCAGCCACAATCCTCACACAGATCACCCATGCGCACGCGCCCATACGAGAGCTCTGATAGGAGCCTCATCCAACCGATATTGGGATCGCCCATCCCATCGCAAGCATGGGGGTAGTATAGGGGGAAGGTGGCTGGGACTCGGCCGAAGGAGTCCTCTCCTTCGCGCCGAGCTCTGTATATAGACTGTTAAGCTCCCACCTATATGGGAGCAAGGCTTTAGATACAATCATAATTGATTTGACGCCTCACGTTGTTTTATTTCTTTTTCACCCTCCCCGCTCTCCCATTAATTTGTGGATAGAGTACTCCACCAACACTAATTAGTGATTATTGGTAACCCTGGTAGTTATCCACAAATTAGTTAGGTGAAGCCTGGACGTAACCCCTTGAAAGGGCAAGGGACTAGCCGGCTAGAAATCCAACCCACGACAACACGCTGCACGCTCGCCAGAGCAGCAACCCAGAACAACACGCTGTACGACCGCCAGAACAGCAACAGACAACCGCTACTTGAACGATACCCAGAGTAGCAACCATGAGCTCCCGAACCTCGAGAGCGTCAAGCAGCAGTGAGAGGGAGATGCCGCCACGAGCTCCTTCAATACGATCCATCCGTTCAAGACACTCAAGCCGCTCGGATAGGACCGCGCTGCCCCCACTCGATGAGTCTGATGACAGCAAGCTTCAACGGATCGCTGAAGCTACCCATATCTCCGCAGTCACGCTGCGGACGTATATAAACGTTAAACTGTGGACCGACGGGGACATGACGATCGCGCCAGAAAGCACGACCGATCTGAACCTCAACATGTACGCAGTCAAAGCCTTAACGTGGATGCAGTCAGACAGACAAACACCACAACAATTTGCTGAGAACTTCAGCCACGAATTCACTGGATGGACCCCAGACCACTTCGGAAAACTTGGCAGGGCCATCCTCCGTGAGTTCAACAAGCTCATTGTTGAACACAACATCATTGTGAATCAAGAGTACAAGGCGAACCAACGGACTAAGGCCTATGCTGTGGTAATAGGCGAGTTCACAATCGCCGGCCAAAGAACGAAACTCTTGGAAAACAATGAGCTTAAAGGAAAAGAGCGCCGACAAGAGGAAGTGGAGCAGGAAGACTGGGTCCCACCAACACAGGCAGGACCATCAAGGACACCACGAGCTCCTAGGGATCGTCAAACTGTCCACCCAGTACACCAGAGACAGGAAGACTGGGCTCAACAGGCAGGACCAACAAAAGACACACAAACTGCCGCCAGACGTCCCACCGCCCCCCAATCCTCTGGACCAGGGCGCTACCCATCGAGAGCACCTGCACGGCAAACCGAATACACTGCAGAAGCTCCACCATCTGAGGAACCTGTGGAACCATACTGGCAACCACCAACGACAAACAATCGAGCGTCAACAATGCCACCAGCGCCCTACTATCAAGAACCAACGGCGCCCCCACAAGTTCCAACAACGCTGCCATGGAGACCAGCTCCAACAGCACCCCCGACAACTGAGCTATGGCAACCGCCACCCCCAGCTCACGACCCATACGTCTTGCCCCCGGTGAGAGAGTATCAGAATACGAGACTCCCACCAGAGAAGAGTAACCAGTTCCTAAAGAGCTGGAAAAAGGAAAACAACTACTCGGGCAAGCCGTACGATGTCCTCGCGGACAAAACGGTGAGATTTATCCAACTTTGCAGAAGATTGGATATCCATGAGTCCCAGTATGCGGAAATATTCCCAGACATTCTGGAAGGGCGGGCAGCAGACTACTACACCCATCAGATCCGCCCGGGACGGACATGGCGAGCTCTATACACGATGCTCGACAACCGTTTTAACACCCAGATCAACCACGGGCAATACTACGGTGACTGGACCACACTGACGTTCGCAAAGTGCCGCAAGGACAACCCGGACAAGACACTCCACGAAGTACTGGAGATCCTAATTGACAAGATGGCCCTAACGCAACGAGCGTTAGGAAAACACTATGAAGGAGATCACCAACTCCACGCAACAATGGTGCGCGCCTGCCGAGGACAGCCAGAGCTTGAAGCTGCCCTCACCAGGATCAATCCAACATGCGAAGGGTTGTATGACGACCTCCGATCTGCAATCAATGTCGTTATGGATCGACAAGCCAATCAGTTCCTTCTGGAGCCAAACCAAACGTACTATACGGACCGCCGATATAGTCCCTCGTTTGGACGACGAGGAATCTCCCAGAACCGTCAAGCGCCGCCCATACAACGAGGCCGCCAGCCACGCTCGCGAACTCGCGATGAAAGCAAGGCCGGGCACAAGAAGTGCTTCATCTGCCACAAGGAAGGCTGTTGGAGCACTAACCACCCGCCTCATGAACGAAAGCAAGCTGTGCGGCAGTACGTGACAAAGTATGAAGGGATCTGGGACGACACTCCCAGCAACGAGAGCGTCATGGCATACATCGCTGACGTTGAGGGAGCTCCCGACCCACCTCGCCTCCTGATTGAAGAGCTCAACTCTGAGGAGGACGAAGATGGGCCGGAAGAGGGCGAGAACGCTGTTCAATACCTGACAACAACAGCGTTCCTGCACTGGATAACTGGCGAGGACGTCTACGACGCCCAATCGCCATGTCAAGCTTCCCAATTCATGCTTGAAGGACGCTATCAAGAGCTCTTTCAAGGCGAACTTTGGGATACTGGGGCGTCAACAGTATCAACTGTTGGCAGAGCACAGGCTGAAGCTTACCTGCGCGAAAACCCCTCTGCGGAGGTAGACTGGACACCAGGATCGACGACGATCAGCTTTGGTGGCCAAGGAGCCCGAGGATCAATGGGGACTATCAAAGTACAGAACCCACTAGGTTCTGTTACCTATCACATCCTCGACGCTCCCACCCCCTTCCTGTTGAGCTTGGCTGACGCCGACAAGCTCAAAGCGTACTTCAACAACGTTCTCAATGTTATAGTACGCGAAGATGGGACCACCGTGCCCGTTGTTAGGAAATGGGGCCACCCATTCTTCAACCTCAGCAAAAGCGAGGCCACTCTGTACTTCACTGAGACAGAGCTCCGCCGCCTCCACCGACGTTTCGGGCACCCGCGCACAGAACGATTGCAGCGGATGCTCAATGACGCAGGACACAGCGTCAATATTGAGCTTCTGGAACAGATCCAGACGCTCTGCCACCTGTGCCAGCTCAATGGACCAGCGCCCCGGCGCTTTAAATTCTCCATCCAAGACGATACTCACTTCAACTATGAGATCGTCATTGACGTTGTCAAACTTGGCCCACACAACGTGCTCCACGTGATCGACGCGGACACGTCGTTTCAAGCTGCGACAATCTTGAAGTCCATGAGCGCGCACGACACCTGGGAAGCGCTCTCAAAGTGTTGGATCAACACTTACCTGGGACCGCCCGACTACATTGTACACGATCCCGGCACGAACTTCGCCTCAGACGAGTTCAAGAGCCGCGCCAGGATCGTGGGAGCTACCTGTCGGCAAATGCCAGTGGAAGCTCACTGGGCAGTAGGTAAAGTTGAGCGAGCTCACGCCCCATTACGAAGAGCGTACAACATGCTCCGCGCTGAACTTTCCCTCAGCGTTGACGACGAATCTGTACTGCAAATGGCAGTGAAAGCGCTCAACGATACCGCCGGCCCCAACGGGCTTGTCCCCACGCTCCTTGTCTTTGGAGCGTACCCCAGGATCAACTTCGACTCCCCTCCGTCCCCTGACATCATTGCCCGAGCCCGGGCAGTACAGAACGCCATGAAGATGCTCAGGGCGGAGCGCGCCAAAGTCGACATCAATCGCGCGATCCACACGCGCAATGGACCGGCCACCGGCCACGAGGTGCTCGGTCTGCCGCTCCACTCAGACATAATCGTATGGAGAGAGAAGAGCGGCTGGCAAGGCCCATACAAGCTTGCCGCGATAAGTGGCCAGGACGTGACAGTAGAGCTCCCCAATGGACCTGTCACATTCCGATGTACCCAGACAAAGCCATATTATCGCGATGAGCAAACCCATGAGCCTGAGGGGCACACTGACCTTACTCCCCCGCGCCCAATTGACCCACCGGCGCCGAGGAAGCGCGGCCGCCCCAGAAAAGAAAAAGCCCGAGAGGATGAAGGGCATGGGACGCAGCACCCCCCCAAAACAAATGCTGCTGACAACACGAGCGCGCCAAAGGCGAACCCCACGCTCGAACCCACACGCAGGAGAGGACTGCGGACGCGAAACGCGTCACAATACCTCAGCCAGAAGGAGAAAAACGATTACGAGTTGGCGTTGAAGCTCCGAGCAGACGGGATCATCACGACGCCGGGAGCTCCATTCGAAGAGTCTGATCGACTGGAAATGGAAGCTCTGATCTCTAACGGCACGTTTGAGATCATACGTCTTGATCCAGAGGCCCAATACGGCCGGATCTTCAACCTCAGGCTCGTACGCGAGGTAAAGGGCAAAACAACAAGCCCATACGAGAAGTCGCGCCTTGTGCTCGCGGGCCACTCAGACAAGGGGAAGGAAGAGATCCTCACCCAGTCACCCACGATACAACGCATGAGCCAACGCTTGTTGCTCGCAGTTGGAGCTTCATTGATGAAGTCATACGGCATGCACTGCGAGCTCCGCGACATTACCCAGGCGTACGTCCAATCTGAAGATACGCTTCTCCGCACCTTGTACGCAAGGATCCCGAAAGAGCTGCAAAGCTCGTTCCCCCCAGACACGATCTTACGAGTGGTTCGCCCACTATATGGAGCTGCAGAACCCGGGCTGTATTGGTTCAAAACCTATCACCGGCACCACACGACGAAGCTCCATATGGAAACGTCCACCTACGACCCGTGTTTGCTGATCACCAATGAGGGAACAACGAGCTTCGGGATAACTGGTTTGCAGACTGACGACACGCTCAGTATCGTCACCCCTGCGTTCTCCCAACGGGAGCAAACTGAACTCGACAGAGCCGGGTTTCGGGCGAAGCCCAAGGTAAAACTTGCGCCCGATCTCCCTGTCGAGTTCAACGGAGGCAAAGTGGTGCTCGTCGACGACACCCTGCGCCTCACACAAAAAGGGCAGGCGCAGAACCTCCGCGCGGTCGATCCATCTGCCCCCGACGCCGCTCAACAGTACGTCGCCCAGCGCGCGCGCGGCGCGTATATCGCCTCTGTGTGCCAGCCAGAAGCCAGTTTCGACCTGGCTATAGCTGCGCAAGCCGCGACTCCCGCCGCCGACGATATCGCGCAGCTTAACGAGCGACTAGAGTGGCAGATACAGAACCCCGACCGCGGACTCGACTACGTCCCCGTGGAGCTCGCCCACGCGAAGCTCTACATCTTCACAGATGGATCCTTTGCCAACAACAAGGATCTGAGCTCACAGATCGGGTTTGTGATCGTACTGGCTAACGAGCAACGCTCAGGTGATGGCCGCGAATTCTCCATACGCGGCAACGTCGTCCATTGGAACTCGTCCAAATGCAAACGCGTCACCAGGAGCGTCCTCGCCAGCGAGCTCTATGGCATGGCCACTGGCTTTGACAACGCTGTCGCCATCAGCACGACGATCGCGCAGGTCACGCGGACGTTGGGACTACCCAGGATCCCTATCGTCGTGTGCACCGACTCGAAGTCGTTGTACGACTGCCTTGTCAAGCTCGGTACCACCACCGAGAAACGGCTCATGATCGATATCATGAGCTTACGCCAGTCATACGAGACCCGCGAGATCCACGAGGTCCGCTGGATCAGCGGGAAGGACAACCCGGCGGACGCCTGTACAAAACGAGCTCCCAACGCTGCCCTTGCGACGCTCATCTCAACGAACTCTCTCACGATACGAGTAGAGGCGTTTGTTGAGCGACCTGAGCCCTCGCGCTCCACAGCTTAGGTCACTAAGCTCCTCTCTTTCCTTTGTTAACAAGTCGACAGTTTCTTTCACCAGTTTGAGCACCATATTCTCTTCCAGCTTTCTTTGCCCTACCATTCGTTTCTATATGGGAGAGCCTTGCCCACAAATTACAAGAGCGGGGTCAACAAGACTACTTGAACAGGGGCGTACTCGAGCCACAAAAGAAAAGTTCCCAGTGTCCGTTCCTCGGCGTTCGAGCTCGAGTACAGTCAGCCACAATCCTCACACAGATCACCCATGCGCACGCGCCCATACGAGAGCTCTGATAGGAGCCTCATCCAACCGATATTGGGATCGCCCATCCCATCGCAAGCATGGGGGTAGTATAGGGGGAAGGTGGCTGGGACTCGGCCGAAGGAGCCCTCTCCTTCGCGCCGAGCTCTGTATATAGACTGTTAAGCTCCCACCTATATGGGAGCAAGGCTTTAGATACAATCATAATTGATTTGACGCCTCACGTTGTTTTATTTCTTTTCACCCTCCCCGCTCTCCCATTAATTTGTGGATAGAGTACTCCACCAACAGTTTTCATATTAACTAATCATTCAAGTCACTCCTTTTGACCGCTGAAATTACATGAGCACAAATTTGTTAACTCTGAATTTCTTGGTCACTGCTGAAGGCGAGGCAATGCGACCAACGTTATTTCTTTTCCTGTATCTTGGATTTATTGATTTTGCTCGAAACGATGCACTATTAATACTGTTTATAAACGCGGTTCAAAGAGCCAAGGCATGCCCTAGTCCTAACAAGGCTAGCTCTTGCGTCTCATCCACAAGCGAGTTTTGAAGCGTCGAAATTCCCACGAACTCCAATTGACGACGACAAATACCCAACGCAGCCACATTCAAGACCACCCGCCCGTCCACTTACACAACATTCACAATGGAGAACGAACGCGGAGAACTCGTTGACCGTAAGAGCTATCTTTTCAGCCTACCCTCGGGCAATGCAGTACTGCGCACAATTGCTAACAATCTTTACAGTTTACGTTCCCCGCAAATGCGTGAGTGACCGCGAATCCACGACTGATGTCGAAACGCGATACTAATACCTTTCAAGTCGGCTACGGGACGTATCATCAAGGCCAAGGACCACGCCTCTGTCCAGATCAGCGTTGGTAAGGTTGACGAGAACGGCCGCTACACTGGTGAGAACCAGGTCTACGCCCTTTCCGGATTCGTTCGCGCCATGGGCGAGAGCGACGACAGCTTCAACAGGCTCGCACAGAAGGATGGTTTCCTTAAGAACGTCTGGAGCGCGTCCCGGTAAACGTTTGGGGTATGGAGTTGAGGTATGCAATACCCATGCATGAGGCACGATCAAAGCACTGTGCTGACTGGCCGCAGGTTATCAGAATTCGAATTGCCTTTCAAGGATGTGAACATGCATTTCAAAGCAACCTAGGCTTCTATTCTCTTTGATGAGGACTACAACGGTGTCAAGAGGGACGGAAACTGCTTGGGATTACACAACGATCAAATTCACGAAAGTCCAACAATTCTCTCTTCCACCATGGCATTTGTGAATGAATGGTTTGGTGCGCAATTTCTGTCATGCATATGATGTGCAATCCCTTGACCAAACTTCGCCGCTCAGGCAGCATGCCTACTAATCTTCATACTTTGTCAAGCTTCTCGCAGCAGTTGGTGCCGGCCAGTGAAACAAAAGATGGATGTCAACTGATCGAAACTCCCAATGGCCGTTTCTTGCGTCAGGTTGCATGCGCCACGAGCGAACAGCGCATCAACACTCGACCATGGCTGTAACTTCTCAGAGCATGAGCATGACATTGATCAGTCACTAGTGTCGAGGCTACGGACGCCTGACACAGGACGTTATTCCGATACCATACTACTGGATCTGTCGAATACTCACATATGCAGTCAACGTGTGCGATGGCATTGGTGCCTGAAACCTCCTGGGGGAGGAGCACACACATCATGATATTTCGATTCTGTCCTACGGAGAAGGCGTTACTGATTATAAAAGGCAGTATAAGAACTCCATCTAATCCAAGCCACCGCCAGGGCCAGACCTCAACAGTGAACCTTTCTCAAAAAAAAACCCTGACCTTTGGTGCATTTGCTCCAACAAGGCTATAGGCGCAGATAACAAGCATTTACATTAGGTATCTCACCCAAGCTTCACACGACATGTCTACACTACACTCACCGGGCACCCCACACGCACCTCGCTAAAGCATTCAATCCCGCTCCCGCAGCAAATCCCTGGTGTACTACTGCGGTGTAACATTTGACGAAAACCGATCGCTGCGCACGTTGGGCATAGCGAAGCATGGGCCCGGTAAGTTGGGTCCAAACGTACAATACGCGCAGACACTGTAGTACCGCAGGAAACTCCTTATCTATTTTGCGAATGCGAATTTATAAATCGTTAATGTATAATGAGGACAACAATATATTGGTCTTGCTTTACGCTCTACCGTCATTGCAGAAGTGACCGCTGTTTGAAAACCATCTACCTACCGTGCCTTTACCGTTTATTATTACTTTTCTCACGAGACACTTGCTCCGTACGCTTCCAATCGATACCCTGAATTCTTCTAGTCCACCCGTACCCACCCTTTTCTACGATTTGCTACTAGCCACGATCCACATCTTGTCTCTCCCACTAACCCATCCCAACCAAGCGCCCGAGAATATTCTCCTATCAATCTTGATAGAGTCGCCGCACGTGAATAACAATAAACCTTGTCCTTTTCGCCCAATTCATTCTCCGCCTACGAGTATTACATGGGCATTTGAAGAAAAGGAAAGAGGCCATGTACGTTACACGAGTCGTGGAAATAGTGTTTACAGGGTATGGAAGTGATAGCAGTCAGACTGGAGGGTACTTGGCACACCGATATCTGCATATCGAACAAGCAAGGAAAAAGAAACAAAGTTACTGCCATTACTGTTGGTATGGAAAAGTATACGAGGGGAGTCGGTTATTGCGGAAGGACTAGGATGAGAATCAAGTACCGAGAAAACTAAATAGATTTGCCCGACGGAAGAAGGTTCCTTCCGCCGTTGAGAGAGAGAGAGAGAGAGAGAGTGTGTGTGTGTGTGTGTGCATGTATGTATGTGTGTATGTGTGTAAAGGAGATCCAGGGAAAGCATGACTAATGTTAGTAATGTATGTGTATACTACATACATACCAGAAGAAGCGCACTAGGAAAATGATTGGTGAAGACCATCGGTCTGCTTCTCGTCAAAATAAGGCTTTATTATCCCCTATATTATATTACACAGGTTGTAATAGTAGGTATTCAAACTTCCACATAGCTAAGTCGGTATTCATGTTGTTTGAAGCAAATAAATGAAGTGAAAGCGTAGTTACTACCAACTTAGTCAAACAACAAGCCCCAAAACGCTCAATCTTGTTTCTTTGGAGAAGCTTGC
Organism: Shiraia bambusicola; assembly: GCA_028220655.1. Lineage (NCBI taxonomy): Eukaryota > Fungi > Ascomycota > Dothideomycetes > Pleosporales > Shiraiaceae > Shiraia > Shiraia bambusicola. Next base: position 127,894 of record SSBG01000058.1, on the reverse strand, counting down.
ATCTTTCGTACATAGACACATACATACTCGGTACTCACCCGTATACCGTATACGAAGTATACTCTCGAGTCTCAACATCCGCTAGCCTCAGCCCCAGTACCCAGTCAGTCTCGACACCGGATGCCATGAATCCTCCAAGACGCGGAACTCTTGCGGATGATGAATGCAGTCATGTACTAGGATATATATGGCCATCACACGCTAATCTTCATCTGCCATACCATGATACCCCGATCCTCCGTTTTCATTTCTGCTTGACCAGGTACATACCTTGACATACCCCGTAGCTGGGGACAATCTAGATTCTGTCTATGGAACCGGCTCGGGCGCGGATAGTCAATATCCGCATACCTCCCTAGGTTACGGTAGGTGGGTAGGTATGTAGGTAGACTAAAACCATGCATCCGCATACATATTAATACATAATATCCCGATTCTGACTTCCGCGAAGCGCGTGCATGGCCAATCATGTCAGTTGGAATACATCATTCGGGGGTCGCATTTGGACTTTGACCTTTGTGATGATGTAGATAATACTGGCAGTCTGGGAGGGATGGGACCCAGGGATTATAGGAGCTAAACTCCCAGTGGATTAGGTAGGTAGGTAGGTAGGTAGGTAGGTATGTATGTATGTATGTATACAGTATTACATATTATGTGCGGAGTATGTAGTACGCATGTAACCCCACATCCCGAGTCCCAGCCTCCACCTCTCCCCCCCCCCAAAAAAAAAAAAGAAAAAATAAGAAAAAAAAAGAAATGACAAAGATTTAATGAATCCAAACATGGTGCTGGGAAATAGGCAGATGCGTGGCTTGGTACAGAAAATCCTCGGATGATATGTATCTTAGCTTGGATGATACACAAGTGTCTAAAAACGATCATGCAGCTGAGCTAAGGACTTAGGGCTGCAGTGCTAATTAGTTAGGTGTGCCAGGCCAGGGCTGCAGTCACGTCGTCAGTGTCGTCACTGAAAATTTTTAGAGTTTGAGCCGAGAGCGGAACGGGGATTAAAAGACAACATGGCAGCAAGAAAACCTGGGTATGTACGGAGTAACAGAAAGTGGACTGAATCTTCGGTTCAGTATTATTACTCGGTACCGAGTAAAACTAGGTATTGACAATTCTCGGGACATTTCGAATTGTGGCTATATCGCAAGTCGCAACATGATCCATCGTTACGAGGCAAAGCAGTTTCGCGGCGGCGCGCAGAAAACCTAATTCGTCGACATGATGCTATTACATTTACACATCTCCAGTAAAAAATCCCAAACAACGTGGCAGACCCACAAGCCTTCAAGTCGTGTCCCGCATCCGGGGAAGCGGGCATTGATATCATTCATCCTATTCGGCTTGGCGCTTGTTCAAGCGGTGTGATTGTGCAATGTGCAACCTGTGGGCAGCTCCGCACGCCATCAAGTCCATCCAAAAACCTTCTGGAAGACACAGGATATGATTCAATGCAAAATTCCTCGTCATGATGTCAATCGTCAAGTGGCTCAAGCCTCAGGCCGTCTATGGTCGCGTAGATTCTCGGCACTTTACAAAAATACCAGAGGTACCGCCGACTACGGGCCGACCCTGAACCTAATAGGTAATAGTATGTAATACTCTGTGCAGAGTCATTGTTGACAGAATACCTTGGGTATTCGTACGCGCTTACCGTCGTCCTTGCGACGGGTTGATGTGTACTGCTGACGGCTCCTGCATATTAGGACCACGATCATCTCCAAGAGCAGTGCGGACGGCTGATACAGCCTTGCTCTCGTGAACCTTCCAATCATCGCCCTTGCGGACCAATTTCGAGCGCTCCCTTTCCGCCTTCAGCCGGAGTAATTCCTCAACTTTTTCCGTCCTCCGATGACCTTGCACACAGTCGCAAAGACACCCCTCGGTAGCACACGCTCCGTCCGACAAGGCAGCTTCAGCAAACCACGTCGATAGACAATTGCTATGCCCGCCATGCCCACACAGAGGACACCATGTCCAGAGCGTTGCTTTTTGAGGCGACCAATTTACTGGCACACTGGGTGAGGTGCCATCAAAGTCTTCATCGGCTTGTAGAGCTTGATTCGACGCCAGCAACGACGACCGCTTCCGCCCATGGTCTCCATCTTTGAAATTCGACCGAATCTTGTGTTTGAGTTTTTTCTTCGTCGTCATGGGCTCAAACGCAGAATACTTGCCCCAGCATATGGGACACGGTGCTTGCATTCGCTTACATGACTCGCAGCGCATCTTGTCCTTGGGATTGTTGATGGGAGATTTACAGTTCAGACATAGAAGCCCCAGTTGGGTTTCTTTGAGAGCTTGTTCGTAAACGGCTGGATATGCGGGATACGCCAGCCGACGAAGCGAAGCGGCAGAGTTGAATAGAGAGAGACTATGTAGCTGTGCGTGATATGTGTGAAGTATACATTCTGCTTGATACGGATTGATCCCAGTAGCAATCAGCTGTTCCAGTTGCGTCGAGAGAACAGCCTTGGCTTGCGTTGGCGTCAGGCCAAGCGAGATAAAAGTATCCGAGAATGCAGCTAACACTTCGCTTGGGTTGATGTTTGATGATTCGGCAGCTTTGTGGGTTTGTGGTAGCAGGGGCACCAAGAGAAGTAGCAGGATAGATGAGAATTGCGCGTCCGACTGTGCGTTCGTATGTGAAGCAAGAAGGCTGTTGAGCAGTCCAATTACCGAATAGGCTGACTCTGCCTCTGCATCGACATGCATAGCCTGAAAGTCTGACAGTAATAATCTGTCCTCGGCTGTAAGATCAATGACAGGGGGGTCGCTTTCTGCAGGTAGTGAAGCTGCTGCACGTGGCTTCCAATCCCGTGGAGACCTCGGGTCATCAAGAGCATCGTCGGGCACAATCGTCCCGCTTGCCTCCATGTCCGATCGGTAGTAGTCAAACGAAGAGGAGCTTGTGCCGCCGTGACTACTGGCAAAAGCCTCTGATTCTGAGCTATCGTGGCGAAGCAGTTGATTGTTTCTTCGCAGATGCTCCATTTCTTGCACTGCTCTCTCTCCACTGCTAAATCCAACCCACGGGTCGTCGGTGACTTCTCGGGACTGGATCTGTTGAGCATCTGGATAAATCGACTTGTTTGACGGAGAGATTTGCAGACTCCCGCCAACTACTACTTGATGCAATGGTTCCTTGCCCACGCCTCTGGGCCGACCGAAGCTGGACTTTTCTGGGTGGTCTCCCCACTTTGCCGAGAGTGAATCAGCGCTCTTACCATGTGAATTCATACTGGCGAATGAGCTTGGCATGGAATTTGCTTGCTGGGAGTCTGATGATGCGGAGAACATGGCGAAACTCTCGCCTGAACCGTGACGATCTAGAGGAGGAATATTCACACCAATTGCAGGAACATTGCTTGGGTCTAAGCTCAGTGGTGTGCGCGGAGACGCCCGCCAGCTGCCCACCATGGCACGTCGCTCTTGCAAGCCACCTGTCAACTTGTACCAATTGGGGCTATTAAAAGGAGGATTTAGCGGCGCGAGATGTTGGTTGGTGTCTGTCCTACTTGTAGGTGGTCCAGTGACGACAGCAGGAGGAAGTTGGACAATGTCATCGTGGTCGGGGTCGGGTAGGGTAGAGCTTTCGCTTTTACTACTGATCAGATTCGACGTTGTCAAAGGTCGCACAAGAGGCGTTGTCAAATTCGATGTGCTTTCAAGCGCCAATGGCGCTTGCTTTGCGGGCAAGGAAGGTACCGGCTTATCGAGAAGAGTGCCGATAATAGCACGTACTGCGGGATTTCTTGCAGGGACTGCATGGCATCTGTCCGGTGAGTCAACATGGTCAGACGTGGCTTTGTTCAGTGTATTGGTTGAAGCACCATTGGTGTGCTTGCGTGGCAAAAGTCTAAGTTGTCGATGCATCTCTGCCCGTTTTCTGGTTGCAGCTGCAATGGACGTGCCAACAATTCTCCATGTGGAAGCCAACCGATGCAACGCGGCACGTTCTGCATACCCTGCATTCTGTTCAAAAATTCGATCTACCTCTAGGTAGGACTGCACGTCTGGAGGGTCAGCAAGGACGATGGCCCTATACTTTTGTGCTAGATAAGCGAAGATCTGGACATTGCCAGCTCCGGGCAAGGCGCCACGGAATGCCAGCTGGTTTGGTTTCAAAGACTGACTCCGCGTAGAGATGGAATCAGTCAAAAACATGACTTTGGGGGCAGTATCACCAGACGGTGGTGTAGTACCAAAGGATCGGGTCGATCTGTTGCTGGCCGTACGGCCATGATGTCTCTTGATTGCTGAAGCTAGAAAGTTGTCGTCCAGACTGTCATCCGCGGAGCTCCTATAGCTGCCCTTTTCTGGGCCTTCGCGTTGGTTGCCGTGGTCAGCGACATACGTGTCATTGGCGGTATACGCTAGGCTTGCAGAATGCCGATGGCGTGGGCGCCGTTGCGCAACACCGCCTATCTCTCCAGCTGGGGAAAGTGCGAGTGCTTGCAAGTTTCGTCGATCCACAATCTTGGGCGCATGATGAATGTCGTTTTGTTGAAATACACCCAGTTTTCCTACCGTCCACAACTTGTCACGCGAGTGCCACAGCATGTCAGATGGAGCGGTGGTGAACTTGTTGACCTCGCGAAAAGGCAAGTAGGGTCGACGAAAGTCCCATACATGGATGACTGGATGCTCGCGATCATAAGAAGTGGCCAATTGGGTGCATTGATATGCACCTCGCTCATGGGCGTCATCAGACCAATAGGGCGGTCGCCACTTGGCCCTGTAGACTGGATAGGGCGTAGCCAGCACATAGGCAGCTTTTTGGCGGCGCCCGTCAATGGAAAAGTCCCAGATCTTGACGGTGCGATCGACACTGGCACTCAGGACATGCTTCCCGTCTGGATGCCAGTCAATGGAAGTGCAAGTGCGCTGATCGTGTGCTGTAATCTTTTGCTTGGCGCTCTTTGCATGTCGAAAATCCCAACGCTGAATGTTGCCATTGTCAGTGCCAAAGGCAAAGTCGACAGCATCTGTGGGGGACCACTGGACATCGCGGATGCCGCTATTATTGCCAGCATACTTGTCTCGACTGTGGCAAACAGCAGCATCTCTTCGCATGTCTCGCAGGTCCCAGAGACGAACAGTGGCATCCTGGCTGGCCGACAGGAGCAAGTGGCCCTGGTGGGGGTTAAAGGCAAGTTTGTGTACCTGGCGATCATGCTCGTGTAGCCGAGTGATTTCTTCTCCACGACGCAGGTCATACAAGACAACCTTGCCGTTTGCGGCAGCCGTGGCAATGTGGGAGCCGAACTGACCATGGGACCACTTTACATCGTGGACACTGGAGCCTTCACGCTGGCGTGCGTGGGAGTCTGTGTAGTTGAGAACAGCAGCACGCAGATTGATGTCGTCGACAATTTTGGCATCCTGGACACGGACCGTCTTGAGCACCTCCTTGCCAGCGAGGACTGCGTGTGTGCGCTCACGGTTGATATCAATGGCGGCAATGTCCAGGCCTGTCTTGTGGCTGGCATCCTGGGAGCAGGCGGTACGAATGCTGCGAGGCAAAAGTTTAGCAATGGCTGATAGCACATGATGGAGAGTTGGCGTACGGCTAGAAGCATATGCGTTGGAGACTACCTAGGTAGGCAAGTGGGGCATTTCCTGGGGGGGGGGGGGG